>JACBWV010000347.1:603593-722287 GCA_013435795.1 Chlamydomonas sp. ICE-L | reverse complement strand
CAAACAAGAACAACAGCGCACTCACACGCCCACGAACAGTGAACACCACGACCAAACACCGACCACCCCACCAACAACCCCAACACCACGAACCACACAGCCCCACCGGACACCGACGGCAGGAACACCCGACCCAACCGACCACACACAACAACCACCAAACACAAGAAAATCACCAGCACCCACCAGGACCACAACCGGAACCACACGACAACACCCGACCACACCATCCAACAACACCTAACATCGAAGAACAACACCCAGCACTCACCACGAGACCAACATGGAACCACCACGACCAACACCGACCCCCCTCCACACCACCCAACACACCATACACAAGACGCAACACCAGCACCACCACGAACCACCAACAGGAGCGACACACGACCAACAACGCCCACAACCACAACACCACAAACACCACGAAAAACACCCGCACTCACCACGACCACCAACAGGAACACCATGTCCCAACAACCGGACCCAACACACCAACAACACAAACACCAAGAAACACCAAGCACCACCCGACCCACCAACAGGCTACCCCCACGCCAACCATCTCGACCACACCACCAAACAACAACCAACACCACGAAACAACCACCAGCACGCACCACCGACCACCAACCGGCATCACCACGACATACAAACCGACCACACCACCACAACAAAAACAAAACCAAGAACAACTATCCTAGCAAACCATTCCTACGACCACCAACAGGAACACCAGACCAACACCGACCACATCCACCAACCAAACACCAATCACCAGGAACAACCCCAAGCACCAACCCACACCACCCCAACAGGAACACCACGACCAAACACCGACCCACCACAACAACACCACACCTAAGAACAACACCAGCACCACCACGACCACCACCAGGAACACCCACGACCAAACACCGACCACACCACTCAAACACCACCAACACCCAGAAAACCACCAGCACCACACACGACCACCAACAGGAAGACCCGTCCAATCACCGACACATCACCAACAACACCACACCCAGTAACAATCACCAGCACACCACGACCACCAACAGGAACACCCACGACCAACACGACCCACCACAAACAACACCAACACCAAGAACAACCCCCAGCACCACCACGACCATCTAAACAGGAACACCAGACCAACACCGACCACATGGCGCACCAACAACACCAAACACCAACACCCACACAGCCGACCACGACACAACAAGGAAACACCACGCCAACACCGCCCCACACCACGTACCACACAACACACAACAACACCAGACCCACCACGACCACCACAGGAAACACACGACCAACACCGAACCACATCCACTCCCCAACACAACACTCAAGAACACCACCAGCACCATCCACGACCACCACCGGAACACCACTGACACACCGACCACACCACAACAACACCAACACCCCGCACCAACCAGCACCACCACGATCACCTAACAGGAACAACAGACCAACACCGGACCCACCACCACCACCAACACCAACACCAAGAACAACACCAGCACCACCCCGACCACCAACCGGAACACACGACCAATCACCGACCACACCACCAAATCAACACCAACACCACGAACAACACCAGCACACCATGTACCACCGACCGGAACATCCAGACAAACCGGACGCACACCACCGAACAACACCAACACCAAGAACATAACCCCCAGCCCACCACACCACCAACGTGAAATCCCCACGACCCAACTACCGGCCCACCCACCAACAAACACCAACACCAAGCATCAACACCAGCACCACACGACCACGATACAGGAAGACCACGACAAACCGACCACACCACCAACAACCACTCAACACCAAGAATCGAACACCGCACAACACGGACCACCCAACGGAACACACGACAAACACGACCCACACCACCTAACAACACCCACACCACGAACACCACCAGCACCACCACGGCCACAACAGGAACACCCCGACCAACCCACTGACCACCACCACCAACACTACCACCCCCGAACCACCACATCCCGGAACCCCACGACCACCCAACAGTGAAACACCAGACAACACCGACCACACCACCAATCATACACCATACACCAAGAACACCACCAGCACCCCCACGACCACCAACAGGAATCACCACGACCAAACCGCAACACCAACACCACCACACCAAGAACAACCCCTCACACTCACGACACCAACAGAACACCTAGACCAAACACGACACCCACATAAACACCAAACACCAAGAGAACAACCCAGCACACCAACGCGACCACCGACAGGAACACTCACGAACAACACGTATCCACCACCAACACCACCCTACCCAAGAACAACACCAGCACCACCACGACCACCATACAGGAACACCACGCCCAACACCGACCACACCCACAAACAACACCAAAACCACCAAGACACACCAGCACCCCCACGACCACCAACCGGAACACCACGGACCAAAACACGACCACACCCAAGCAACCACCAACACCCCCCCCCCAAAAACCCCACAAGAACAACCCCAGCAATTCACCACTGACCACCAACAGTAACCACCACGACCAACACCCACCCGACACACTCACCAACACACCATACACCAAAACAAACATCCAGCCCCCCCACGACCACCAACAGGACAACACCACTGCCAACACCGACCTCGACCCAACAACAAACCAACACCAAGAATCAACACCAGCACACCACGAACCACCAACAGTAACACCACTACCAACACCTACCACACCACCAACAACACCAACACCAATAACAACACCAGCACACAAGACCACCAACAGGAATACACAGACCAACACCGACACACCACCAACAACACAACACCAAGAAAACCAACACCATCACACCCCGACCACCAACAGGCACACTCACGACCAACACGACCAGCCCCACCAACAACACACCCAAAGAAAACCAGCACCACCACGGACCTACCAAACAGAACACCATCGACAACACCTACCACACCACCAACAACAACAACACCAATAACAACACCATCACCACCACTACCACCAACATTAACACCACTACCAACACCTACCACACCACCAACAACAACAACACCAATAACAACACCATCACCACCACTACCACCAACGTAAACCCCGTTCCACCCCTACACACCCACCAACAACACCAACACCAATAACACCACCATCACCCACCACTACCACCAACAGTAACACCACTACCAACACCTACCACAACCACAACACCACCAACACCAATAACAACACCATCACCACCACTACCACCAACAGTAACACCCCCTACCCACCTCTACACACCACGAAACAACCACCACACCAAGAACAACAACCATCACCACCACTACCACCGGGGGGGTGACATTAACACCCGACCAACACCGACCACAGCACCATCACAACACAACACCCAAGCAAACACCGCACCACCACGAACACCTCATCAGGAACAACCCCGACCAAACACGACCACCACCACAACAACACCAACCGAAGTAACAACATCAGCACCACCACGGACCCCCAAACAGAACACCACTACCAACACCTACCACACCACCAACAACACCAACACCAATAACAACACTTAGCACCACGCTACACACCAGGAACACCACGAACCAACACCGACCACACCACCACACAACACCTAACACCAAGACAACACCAGACCACCACGACCCCACAGTGGGACTAACACGCCCAACACCCGACCACACCCACAACAACACCAAAACACCAAGAACCATACACCAGACCACCACTACCACCAACCATTCACACAGACCAAAACACGACCACCCACCAACAACACCAACACCAAGAAAACACCATCACCACCAGACCACCAAAACAGGAACACCACGACAACCCGACCACACAAAACAAACACCACACCAAGAAACAACACCATCACCACCACTACCACCAACAGTAACACCACTACCAACACCTACCACACCACCAACAACACCAACACCAATAACAACACCATCACCACCACTACCACCAACAGTAACACCACTACCAACACCTACCACACCACCAACAACACCAACACCAATAACAACACCATCACCACCACTACCACCAACATTAACACCACTACCAACACCTACCACACCACCAACAACACCAACACCAATAACAACACCAGCACAACTCACCACCAAACAGTGTAACACTATACCAAACCACCGACCACACACCACAACACCAAACATCCAATAACAACACCCACCACCACGACCACCAACCGTGAACACCCACTACCAACCACCTACCACACCCACAACAAAACACAACCCACTAAAACAACACCATCACCTACCACGTACCAACCAACAGGAAACACCACGACCAACCCCTACCACACCCACCACTCAACACCAAACACCAAGAACAACACCATCACAACACGACCACCAACAGTAACAGGAACACCACGACCATACCTATGATCCACACCACAACAAACCAAACCAAGAACACACAGCACCAACCACGACCCAAACAGGACCACCAGATCCAAACACCGACCACACCACCAACAACACCAACACCAAGGAACAACACCAGGCACCACCGAGCACCGACAGGAACCCACGACCAACACCGACCACACCACCAACAACACAACACAAAGACACAAACACCAGCACCACCACGACCTACCAACAGGACACCCACGACCAACACCGAACCACACCCACCACAACACCAACACCAAGCAACAAACACTCAGACCACCACGGACCAACAACAGAACACCACGACCCCCCCGACCACACCATACGAACAACAACACAAACACCAGCACAACCCAGCACCACCCCGACACCAACAAGGAAACCACGACAACAACGAACCACACCACAACAACACAAACACCAAGAACAACATCCAGCACACCACGACCACCAACAGGAAACCAGACCAACACTCGCACACCAACAACCACCCCGAACTACTCAAGAACAACTACAGCCCCCCCCGACACGACAGGATTACACAAGACCAAACCGACCACACCACCAACCACACCAACACCAAGAACAACACCCGACCCCCACGGACAACGAACAGTAACACCCGCCAACACCGACACACCAAACAAACAAACAACAACAACCCAAAGAACAACACCAGCACCCACCACGACAACCAAACAGGAACACCCCCCTCATCGACCACACACCGGACCACACACAACCACACCAACACCACGCCACAACCAACCAGCCCCACCATACGGACACCAACAGTACCCACGACCAACACCGCCACACCCACCAACAACACTTTCAAAACACCAAGAACAACCCCAGCACCACCACGACCACCCAACAGGAACACCAGACAACACCGCCCCACACCCACAAAAACACCAACATGGAAGAATCAACCACCACACCACCACGACCACCCAGAGGAACCACCAGGCCCAACACCGACCACACCTACCAACACCCCCAACACCAAGAACAACCACCAGCACCACCATCGACCACATACCAGGAACCCAAGCACAACACCTGTACCACACCACCCAACAACAAACAACACCAATGGCAACAACACCAGCAGCCCCCACGATCCCCCAACGAGGAACACCACGACCAACACCGACCACACCACCACCAAACAACAACCCCAATAACAACACCTAGCACCACCTACGACCACCACCCGGAAAACACCACGACCCACACCGACACACCACCAACAACACCAAACACCAAGGAACAACACCAGCACCACCACGATCACCAAGGAACACCCGACCAACAACCGACACACACCACTAACACAACACCAAGAACAACACCATCACCACCACGACACCCAGAGACACCCCATGTACCAACACCTACCACACCACCAACAACACCAACACCAATAACAACACCATCACCACCACTACCACCAACAGTAACACCACGACCACACACCGGACCAACCTACCAACAACAACCAAACCAAGAACAACGCCAGCACCACCACGCCCACCAACCGGAAACCACCACGACCAACACCGACCCACCAACACCAACACCATACACCAAGAAACAACTCCAGCACCACCAGACCCACCAACAGGAACCCACGACCAACACCACCCAACACTCACCAACAAACACCAACACCAAGAACAACACCGCACCACCACGACCACCAAACAGGAACACCCCGAACAACACCTACCACACAACAAACAACATCCAAACCAAGTAACAAAACACAGCACTCACCACGACCACCAACAGGATAAACACCACGCCAACCCCGCCCCACCAACACCCAACACAACACCAAGAACAAACACCAGACCACCACGACCACCAACAGGCACCACCACGACCAACACCGCAACCACACACCCACAACACCAAACACACCAAGACAACACCAGCAAACCACGACACCAACCGGACACCACGACCACCACGACCACACTCACCCAACAACACCAACACCAGAAACAACACCCCACACCTACGACACCAACAGGAAAACCACGACTCACACCGACCCACCACCAAACAACACCAACACCAAGAACAAACCCCAGCACACCCCACGACCACCAACGGAAAACACCACGCCCAACACCACCACCCACCAACAAACACCAAACACAATAACAACACAGCACCACAAGACCCACCAAGGTAAACCACGACCAACAACGACCCACACACCACCCAACACCGAAACACCGAAGAATCAACACCATCACCACCACTACCACCAACATTAACACCACTACCAACACCTACCACACCACCAACAACACCAACACCAATAACAACACCATCACCACCACTACCACCAACATGAACACCACTACCAACACCTACCACACCACAACAACACCAACACAAGAACAACACATCACCACCACGACACCAAAACAGGATACACCACTACCAACACCTACCACACCACCAACAACAACAACACCAATAACAACGCCAAGCATTACACTACAAACAAGGAACACCACGACCACACCGACCACACAACAAACAACACCCAACACAATAACAAAACACCAGCACCAACACGACCACCAACGTAACACAATACAACACCGACCACACCACCACCAAACCCAACACCCAATGTTAAAAACACCATCACCACCACTACCACCAACAGGAAACACACGACCAACACCTACCACACCACAACAAACCCAACACCAATAACAACACCACCCACCACTACCACCAACATTAACACCACTACCAACACCTACCACACCACCAACAACACCAACACCAAAACAACACCATCACCACCACTACCACCAACATTAACACCACTACAAAACCTACTCCAACCACCCAAACACAACACCAATACACAAACCACCACCCCTACCACCAACATTAACACCACTACCAACACCTACCACACCACCAACAACACCAACACCAATAACAACACCATCACCACCACTACCACCAACATTAACACCACTACCAACACCTACCACACCACCAACAACACCAACACACCAACACCAACACCAACTAACAACACCAACACCAACACCGCAAACACAACCACCAACACCAACACCAGCACCAGCACCAGATGTAGGTGCAGATGCAGATGCAGTGGTGCAGATGGGTGTTGAATTGTGGTGCCAGCTGCTGTCCATCAAATGGAATCTGATAGGAAGGCAGCCAACACCACCACTACCAACACCACCAACACCAATAACACCAATGTCACCACCACTACCACCAACATTTACACCACCACCACCACCACCTACAACACAAACAACACAAATAACACCAATACAAACAACACCAACACAAACAACACAAACAACACCATAAACAAGACCAACAACACCAGCACCATCACCAGATGTAGGTGCAGGTGCAGATAAAGAGGTGCAGATGGGTGTTGAATTGTGGAGCCAGCTGCTGTCCATCGAATGGAATCTGATAACAAGGAGGCCAACACCGCCACAACCACCACTACCAACAACAACACAACTAATAAAAACACCAACAACACCAGCATAACCACTACCACCACCACCACAATCTCCACCCCCAATGACAACACCAATTACACGCAACACCAATATTTGCATCAAGCGCAGGTCCATATGAAGAGGTGAAAATGGGTGTTGAATTGTGGAGCCAGCTGCCGCCCATCAAGGGACGCTATGGGAAGCTGATTACAAGGCGGCCAACAACACCACAGCCAGTCAACCAACAGCAACAACAACCCCAATAACACCAATAACACCAACATCATAACTACCACCACCACCACAATTACAGTCTCCACCACCACCACCACCACCACGAACAACAATATCAACAACACAAACAAACAACGCCAACACAAACACCACCACCACCACCACCAGATGTCGGTGCAGATGCAGATAAAGAGGTGCAGGCAGGTGTTGAATTGTGGAGCCAGCTGCTGTCCATTAAGGGACGCTATGGGAAGCTGATCAGAAGTCGTCCATTGGTTCACATTCACAACGTGTCTGGCTGTCGAATGGCTTTCATTCATGCCGGTGAGAAATTTATGTATTAATTAATTTATTTATTTATTTATCCTTTCTGGTGAATATCCAGTTTTATTTATGTATGCATTTATGCTGGTGAGGATTTTATGTATTTATTTATGTATTTATGTATTTATTATTTGTGGATTTTTGTATGGATGCCGGTGACGATTCACAACGCAGGATGGCTTTCATTCATGCCGGCGAGAAATGTATATATATATATATATATATACAGGGGGGGGGGCAGAAAGACAGATTTTGGACCGCATCTTTGATATGGTGTCCGATTCAGATGGGAGTTGGAATTGTGGACGTTTCATACAAAAAGAGGGGGAAAATAAAGTTGGCTAAAAGTTTTTTTACCCCCCCCCCCCCCCACCCCACCCCACCCCACCCCACCCCACCCCCTCCCAAAACCCAATTACCTCACCCTACCCCCCCTAAAATGGGGGTCATTCGAAAGATCTTTTAAAGCCCATTTCAGTTATGCTCTTACATCTTTCATGGGATTACCCAAACGTGATTTATCGCGAAGTTAAGATTTGGGCCGCTTTGGTTGAAAAAAACTTTGGACCCCTCTAACTTTTGTACAACTTTATTTTTGGCTAAAAAAAAAACTTTTTTTTTTAATATAGTTTGAGGATAGGCTCTATCCAAAGCGAAGTTGCGGTACGGCAGCTTTTTTCTTGCCCCCCCCCTCGTATATATATATATATATATGTAATAATCCCAACTGAATCGGACACCATATCGAAGGTGCGGTCAAAAATCTGTCTTTCTGCCCCCCCCCTGTATATATATATATATATATATATATATGCATTCATTCATTTATTTGTTTATGTATTCATTTGTTTATTTATATGTTTATTTATTTATTTGTTTATTAATGTATTTTTTTTTTTTTGTATTTATGTATTTATAAATTCCGGTGAGGACCCAGCTTATGTTTATTTGTGTACGAATTCGTGCTGATGAAGATTTTATGTATTCATTTATTCGCAAGTATTTATGTAATAATTTACCCGCATTTATTAATGATCACATTCACAATGTGTCTGGCTGCTGGATGGCTTTCATTCATGCCAGCAAGGAATACATTTATTCATACGCACTGTTGAGGAATTTACGAATTCATATATTTGCATGTAGTTATGTATTAATTTACTCACATTTATTAATTAACACGTCCGCGTGGATGGATGCAGTGGTCCGTGACCTTGCTCACACCCATATCCACCCATACCCACCCACCCCACCCTACCCCACCGTACCCCACGCCCAAACACACGCACACTACCACCACCACTACCACCAGGCATGTTATCTGACTGGATGGACGCAGTGGACCGGGACCTTGCGCCCACCCATACACCGCCACCCCCCACCCCTCACCCCACACACACACCACTACCACCAGGAATGTTACCTGACTGGATGGACGCAGTCAATCAGACCCCTCCCCCCCCCCCCCCACCCCCCTCCCCCCACACACCCCCCCACACATACCCACTCCCACCCCCCCATACCCCTCACACACGCACACTACTACCACCAGGAATGTTACCTGACTGGATGGACACAGTCAATCAGACCCCTCCCCTCCACCCCCCCACCCCCCCACACACACATACCCACTCCCACCCCCACATTCCCCCTCAAACACGCACACCACCACCAGGCATATTATCTGACTGGGTGGACGCAGTGGTCCAGGACCTTGCTCCCCCCCATCCCCCCCCCCCCCCACCCCCACCCCCACCCCTCACACATACACACACACACACACACACACACACACACACACACACACACCACCACCACTACCACTACCAGTACCACCACCAGGTATGCTATCTGACTGGATGGGCACAGTGGGCCGGGACCTTGCTCACACACATACACACCCTCCCCCCCACCCCCCTCACACACACATGCACACTACCACCACCAGGAATGTGATCTGACTGGATGGATTTAGTGGACCGTGACCTAGCCTCCTCCAAGCTTGACCAGGACCTTGCCCCCCCCCATACAACCCCACCCCCACCCAACTCCCCCCCAACTCCCCACACACCCAAACCCATACCCCCCCTCACACACGCACTCTACCACTGGACCGCGACCTTGTATCCTCCAACCAGGAGTTGACAAAGTCAAACACCCACACCCCCCGCCCCCCTCACACACACACACCACTACCACCAGGTATGCTATCTGACTGGATGGACGCAGTGGACCGTGACCTTGCATCCTCCAAGCAGGAGTTGACAAAGTCAAACACCCTTACCAAATCCACCCCCCCCACCCACACACCCACACACCCACACACACAATCTACCACCACCACTACCACCTTCACAACCACGCATGCTATCACCAGGTATGTTATCTGACTGGATGGATGCAGTGGACCGCGACCTTGCGCCCACCCATACACCCCCACCCCCCCCACCCACACCCACACCCATACCCATACCCACCCCATCCCATCCACCCCACCCCATTCACACACACACCACCACCACCAGGTATGTTATCTGACTGGATGGACGCAGTAGACAGGGACCTTGCATCCTCCATGCAGGAGTTGACAAAGTCAAACACATCCCAGGCGGAGCTGCAATCACTCATGCCTAACCTGTACTCCGCGTATTGGAATGTGGCACTACGCATCAGGGCAGGACGCTGCTACAACGAATTCTGTGCTGGAGCTAGTGCAGGCCTTGACGCAGAGAGCGAGCTGATGGCAGGTGGGTTGCTTGTTCTCGTGATTTCCTGTTCTATATCCCTAGATTGTAGTGCATGAGGGGCACCAACGATTGGAGATCAACGATTATGTGAGGGGGCAAGGGCAGGCCTTGACGCAGAGAGCGAGCTGATGGCTGGTGGGTTGCTTGCACCCTTGTTTTCCTCCTCTATTTCTTAAAAAACAGAAGACCACAGCAAACCAAACACTACAAAGGCGGAGCTGCAATCTCTGCTGCCAAACCTGTACACCACGTATTGGAATGTGGCACTACGCATCAGAGCAGGACGCTGTTGCAACGAATTTTGTGCTGGAGCTAGTGCAGGCCTGGACGCAGAGAGTGGGCTGATGGCAGGTGGATTTATGTATACATAGTTTTCTTTACATATTAGTGCATGAGGGGCACCCAAGGCTAGAAACAGCATTTACATGATAATGCTAGTGCTGGTCTTGACGCAGAGAGTTAGCTGGTGGCAGGTGGGTTTTTAAAAACAACGTTTTTCTCCTCTTTTTCTTTATATATGGTAGTCCCGATAGGTGGAGGGGCACCAAGTTTGGAAAACAGCGATTCTGTGCTGGCGCCAGCGACAGCCCCGGCCTTGCTGCAAAGTGAGTTGATGGCAGGTGGGTATATAGAAATGTCTTCTTTCTATAGATTGTATCACATGGGGGGCAACACAGACTGGAAACGCATTGAGTGAGCTGATGGCAGGTGGGTTGCTCGCACTCTCGGTTGCCTCCTATATTTATTTGGATGAAAGCGCGTGGGGGGGCACAAACAATAGTATCGCATGGGGGGCACCAAAGACTGGAAACGCATTGAGTTAGATGATGGTAGCTGGGTTAATTCACTGATGATTTCCTCCACTATTTATTTATATAGTTGTGCATGGGGCATAAACTATTGAAAACCAACAAATTATGCCAGGGCGCTAGCGCAGGCCTTGATGCGTTTAGCGAGGTGATGGCAGGTAGGTTTCATGAGATGATGTTTTCGTTAGATAGTAGCGCACGAGGGGCACCAAAGGCTGAAAAACAGCGATAATGTGATAATGCTAGTGCTGGTCTTGACGCAGAGAGTTAGTTGATGGCAGGTGGGATTTTAGACACGATCACTTGTTTATGTTCTTCTTTGAATAGTACCGCCTGGGGGGCACCAACAATTGTAGAACAGCAATCATGTGCTAGCGCTGTTGCTGGCCTTGGCGCAGAGAGTTAGTTGAGGGCAGGTGGATTTCTAGTAACAATGCTTTTCTGATGCTCTTCTTTAAATATTACAGCCTGGGGAGCACCAACGATTGTAGAACAGCAATGTTGTGCTGGCGCTAGTGCAGTCCTTGATACAGAGTGGTTATTGATGGCAGGTAGGTAAATGCTTTTCTGATGTTCTTATGATGATACATGATATATGATACAGAGTGTTTATAGATGGTAGGTGGGTTTCTAGAATCTACGTTTCTTTAGATTGTATCGCATGGAGGAAACAAATAGTGGACACAACAATTATGTGCTGGCACTAGTTCAAGCCTGGATGGAGAGAGAGAGAGAGAGAGCTTATTGCAGGTGGGGAACACAAGTGGGCTGCAAAACATGAAAACAAAAATACATAAATAAAACATATTTGAGTTATTCTGAGGAGGCCGTGCTCGTGCTGTTGCAGGCCTTGATGCAAAGATTTAGTTGAGGGCGGTTTCTAGAAACGAAGTTTCTTTAGATTGTATCGCATGATTGGCACCAAAGGCTGGAATTCAGCATTTATGTGATGATGCTAGTGCAGGCCTGGACACAGAGAGTGCGCTGGTGGCAGGTGGGTTTATATAAACAATGTTTTCCTCCTGTGTTTCTTTATATATGGTGGGTTGCTTGCACTGCTGATTTCCTCCTCTATTTCTTAGCAAACGAGCGCATGAGGGTCACCAACGATTGGTATGCAACCACTATGTGAGGGGGCAAGGGCAGGCTTTGACTCTGAGAGCGAGCTGATGACAGGTGGGTTGCTTGCACTGGTGATTTCCTCCTCTATTTCTTAGCAAACTTGCGCATGAGGGTCACCAACGATTGGTATGCAACCACTATGTGAGGGGGCAAGGGCAGGCTTTGACTCTGAGAGCGAGCTGATGACAGGTGGGTTGCTTGCACTGGTGATTTCCTCCTCTATTTCTTAGCAAACTTGCGCATGAGGGTCACCAACGATTGGTATGCAACCACTATGTGAGTGGGCAAGGGCAGGCTTTGACTCTGAGAGCGTGCTGATGGCAGGTGGGTTGCTTGCACTCATGTTTCATCCTCTATTTCTTTAGATACTAGCGCATGAGGGTCACCAACGATTGGTATGCAACCACTATGTGAGTGGGCAAGGGCAGGCTTTGACTCTGAGAGCGAGCTGAT
The DNA here is from genome assembly GCA_013435795.1 of Chlamydomonas sp. ICE-L. NCBI lineage: Eukaryota > Viridiplantae > Chlorophyta > Chlorophyceae > Chlamydomonadales > Chlamydomonadaceae > Chlamydomonas > Chlamydomonas sp. ICE-L. The sequence goes on along the minus strand of JACBWV010000347.1, from coordinate 708,576 downwards.
GGCAGGTGGGTTGCTTGCACTGGTGATTTCCTCCTCTATTTCTTAGCAAACTAGCGCATGAGGGTCACCAACGATTGGTATGCAACCATTATGTGAGGGGGCAAGGGCAGGCTTTAACTTTTGAGAGCGAGCTGATGAAAGGTGGGTATATAAGAACGACGTTTCTCCTGTTCTTCTTTATATATCGTAGCACCGCAAGGTTGCGGGGCACCAAGTTTGAAAAACAGTGATTCTTTGCTGGCGCTAGTGCAGGCCTTGAAGCAAAGAGAGAGCTGATGACAGGTGGGTTGCTTGCACTCATGTTTCAATCCTCTATTTCTTTTGATACACAACTTGGCTCCACACCAAACCACACCACACCCAACCACACCCAACCAAACTACACCACACCAACGCACACCAAACCATACCAAACCACACCAACCAAACTACACCACACCACACCAAGCCAAACCACGCAGAACACACTCCACACCACACCACACTACACCAAACCAAACTACATCGCACCAACGCACACCAAACCATACCAAACCACACCACACCACACCACACCACACCAAATGCTTGCACATACGCTGCCCTTTGCTGGTTGGCCCCAGTGCAAGCAAACGGACTGGCCCCCTCAACCTCGCGCCTCGTAATACAGATGCAACTTATTTTTTTATGTACTCATTCAGAATCATGTATTTAATTCATTTATGTGTCCACATTCGGTGCAGAGTACCTGATGGGCCCATCTGGAGGCGTGTGGACGCGAGCCTACATGGACCTTGCCAGTGGTTGTGCACATGTTGAAAACACCGCCAATCGGCTTGGCTTGGACCGCATTGTCGTGGGCCACACGGTGCAGGAGGGCGGACGGATACAACCCAAGTGAGTTGGGGTGGGGTGGGGTAGGGTAGGGTGTGATGGTATGGGTGGGTGTGATGGAATGGGTGAGTTGGGATGAGTGGGTAGGGCCACACGGGTGCAGGAGGGTGGACGGATACACCCCAAGTGAGTGGTGTGGGGTGGGGGGATGGGGTAGGGTGTGATGGGATGGGTGTGTGTGAGTGGAATGGGTTTGAGTTGGGATAAGGTGGGGGGTAGGAGGGATGAGTGGGTAGGGCAACACGGTGCAGGAGGGTGGACCGGATACCACCCAAGTGAGGTGGGGTTGGGTGGGGTAGGGTGTGATGGGATGGGCTGGGTGTGAGGCAATGTGTGAGTTGGGATAAGTTGGGGTAGGATGGAATGTGAGTGGGTAGGGTCCACCCGGTGCAGGAGGGTGGACTGATACAAACCAAGTGACGGTGGGTGGAGGGTGTTGGGGAGGGTGTGATTGGGAATGGGTGGGTGTGATGGAAGGGTGAGTTGGTGATTAAGGTAAAAAAAAAAAAACAAAAAAAAAAACAAAAAAAATTTTAAAAAAAAAAAAAAAAAAAAAAAAAATATTGTAAAAATTTTAAAAAAAAACCTAAAAAAGGTGGGTAGGATGGGATGAGTGGGTAGGCACACGGTGCAGGATGGTGGACGATAACAACCAAGTGAGTGGGTGGGGTAGGGTTGTGACTGGGATGGGGGGTGTGATGGAATGGGTGAGTTGGGTGATAAGGTGGGGTAGGCATGGTAATGAGTGGGTCGGGCCACCCGAGTGCGGCGGGTGCGACGGATACAACCAAGTGAGGTGGGGTGGGGTGGGGGTAGGGTTGTGATGGGATGGGTGGGTGTGAGGAATGGGTGAGTTGGATAAGGTGGGGTAGGATGGGCTGGTGGGTAGGCCACCGGTGCAGGATGGGAGACGGATAGGGATACAAACCCAAGTGAGTCGGGGTCGGTTGGTAGGGTTTTGTGTGAGGGGTTGGGATGGGTGGGTTGTATGGCAGGGTTGATTGGGAAGGATAAGGTGGGGTAGGATGGGGATGAGTGTGGGTCGGCCACACGGTGCAGAGGCAGGAGGGTGGACGATTTACAACCCACGTGATGTTGGGGTGGGTGTGATGGATTGGTGGGTGGGATGGATGGTGACGTTGGGATAAGGGTGGGGTAGGATGGGATGAGTGGGTAAGGGCCCACACGGTGCAGGGGCGTGGAGGATACAACCCAAGTGAGTGGGGTGGGGTGTGATGGGCTGGGGGGGTTGATGGAATGGGTGAGTTGGGATAATGTGGGGTTGTAGGATGGGATGAGTGGGTAGGGCCCACGGTGCGGACGGGTGCGCGGATACAACCCCAAGTGCGGTGGGGGTGGGGTGGTGGTAGGGTGTGATGGGATGGGTGGGTGTGTGCTGGAATGGGTGAGTTGGGATAAGGTGGGGTAGATGGGATGAGTTGGTAGGCCCCACACGGTTGCGGGAGGTGTTGACGGATCCAACCCAAGTGAGGTGGGGTGGGGTGGGGTAGGGTAGGGTGTGATGGTATGGGTGGATGTGATGGAATGGGTGAGTTGGGATGAGTGGGTCGGGCCACACGGTGCAGGAGGGTGGACGGTAACAACCAAGTGAGGTGGGGTGGGTGGGGTAGGGTGTGATGGGATGGGTGGGTGGATGGAATGGGTGAGTTGGGATAAGGTGGGGTAGGATGGGATGAGTGGGTAGGGCCACACGGTGCAGGAGGGTGGACGGATACAACCCAAGTGAGGTGGGGTGGGGTGGGGTAGGGTGTGATGGGATGGGTGGGTGTGATGGAATGGGTGAGTTGGGATAAGGTGGGGTAGGATGGGATGAGTGGGTAGGGCCACACGGTGCAGGAGGGTGGACGGATACAACCCAAGTGAGGTTGGGTTGGGGTGGGGGTAGGGTGTGATGGGATGGGTGGGTGTGATGTGAATGGGTGATAGTTGGGATAAGGTGGGGTAGGATGGGTATGACGTGGGTCGGGCCACACGTTCAGGAGGGAGGACGGATACAACCCAGTGAGGTGGGTGGGGTGGGCGTGGTAGGGTTGTGCGGGATGGGTGGGTGTGATGGAATGGGTTGCAGTGGCTAAGGTGGGGTGGATGGGATGCAGTGGGTAGGGCCAACGTGCCGGAGGGTGGCCGATACCAACCAAGTGAGGTTGGGTGGGGTGTTGTGCGGGTATGGGTGGTTGGATGGAATGGGTGAGTGGGATAAGGTGGGTGGTACCAGGATTGGATGAGTTGTAGGGCCCACAACGGTGCAGGCGGCGGTTGACGGATACAACCCAAGTGAGGGTGGGGTGGGGTGGTGATGGGTGGGGGTGTGATGGAATGGGTGAGTTGGGATTAAGGGTGGGGTCGGATTGGATGCGTGGTAGGGCCACACGTGCAGGATGGTCGGGAGGTACAACCCCAAGTGAGGGGGGGGTGGGGGGGTTAGGGTGGATTTGTGATTGGATGGTTGGGTGTGCTGGATGGAATGGGTGAGTGTGTTGGATAAGGTGGGGTAGGAGGGATGAGTGGTAGGGCACACGGTGCAGGAGGGTGGACGGATACAACCCAAGTGAGGTGGGGTGGGGTGGGTAGGGTTAGGGTGTGATGGTTAGGTGGATGTGATGGAAATGGGTTGAGTTGGGATGAGTGGGTAGGGCCACCCGGTGAGGAGGTGGACGGATACACCCAAGTGCGGTGGGGTGGGGTCGGGAAGGGTGTGAGGGATGGGTGGTTGGGAGGGGATGGAATGGGTGAGTTGGATAAGGTGGGGTAGGATGGGATGAGTGGGTAGGGCCACACGGTGCAGGAGGGTGGACGGATACAACCCACTTTGAGGGTTGGGGTGGTGTGGGGTTTTTTAGGGGTGTTGTGATGGGATGGGTGGGTGTGATGGAAGGGTGAGTTGGGATAAAGGTGGGGTAGGATGTGATGAGTGGGTATAGGGCCACACGTGCCGGAGGGTTGGACAGGATACAACCAAGTGAGGTGGGGTTGGTGGGGTGGGTGTGATGGGATGGGTGGGTGTGATGGAATGGGTGAGTTGGGATAAGGTGGGGTAGGATGGGATGAGTGGGTAGGGCCACACGGTGCAGGAGGGTGGACGGATACAACCCAAGTGAGGTGGGGTGGGGTGGGGTAGGGTGTGATGGATGGGTGGGTGTGATGGAATGGGTGGTTGGGTAATGTGGGGTTAGGCTTGATGGTTGGTATAGGGCCACACGGTGCAGGAGGGTGGACGGATACAACCCAAGTGAGGTGGGGTGGGGGTGGGGTAGTAGGGGTGTGATGATATGGGTGGGTTTGTGATGGAATGGGTGCGTTGGGATATAAGGTGCGGGTAGGATGGATGAGTGTGGTAGGGTCCAACGGTCAGGCGGGTGGCGGGATGATAAAACCAAGTGAGTTGGGGTGCGGGGGGGGTAGCGGTGTGATGGGCTGGGTGGTTGTTGATGGAATGTGTGATAAGTTGGGATCGGATAAGTGGGTTAGGATGGATGAGTGGGTTAGGGCCCACGAGTGCCGGAGGGTGGACGGCTACAACCCAAGTGAGGTGGGGGGTGGGGTTTTGTAATGGATGGGTGGGTTTGATGGAATGGGTGAGTTGGGAAGGTGGGGGGTTAGGCTGGGAATGAGGTGTGGGCCACACGCTGCAGGCGGGGGCCGGATACTACAACCCAAGTGAGGTGGGGGGGGGTGGGGTGGGTGTGATGGGATGGGTGGGTGTGATGGAATGGGTGAGTTGGGATAAGGTGGGGTAGGATGGGATGAGTGGGTAGGGCCACACGGTGCAGGAGGGTGGACGGAACACCAAGGAGGTGGGGTGGGTGGGTAGGGTGTGTGGGCTGGGTGGTGGATGAATGGATGAGTTGGGCTAAGGGGGTAGGATGGATGGTGGGGTAGGGCCACACGGTGCCAGGAGGGAGGGTGGACGGATTACAACCAACGTGAGGTGGGTGGGGTGGGGTAGGGTGTGATGATGGGTGGGTGTGTGATGGAGGGTGATTTGGTATCAGGTGGGGTTAGGATGGGAGAGTGGTAGGGCACACGGTGCTGAGGAGGGTGGACGGTACAACCCAAGTGAGGTGGGGTGGGGTGGGGTAGGGTTGGTGCATGGCGATGGGTGGGTTGATGGAAATGGGTGAGTTGGATACGGTGGGTAAGAGGGATGAGTGGGGAGGGCAACACGGTGCAGGATGGGTGACGGAGGATACAACCCAAGTGAGGTGGGTGGGGTGGTGTAGGGTGTTCGGTAGGGTGGATGGGTGGGGGGTGTCGACGGAATGGGTGAGTTGGGATCAGGTTGGGGGGTAGGATGGGATGAGTGGGTAGGGCCCACACGGTGGCAGGAGGTGACGGATACCACCCCAAGTGAGTGGGGTGGGGTGTGATTGGATGGGTGGGTGTGATGGATATGGGTGAGTTGGGAATAGGTGGGTTTAGGGTGGATGTTGGGTGGGCACCATGGTGAAGGAAGGGTGGACGGATACAACCCAAGTGAGGTGGGGTGGGGTGGGGTAGGGTGTGATGGGATGGGTGGGTGGGATGGAATGGGTGAGTTGGGATAAGGTGGGGTAGGATGGGATGAGTGGGTAGGGCCACACGGTGCAGGAGGGTGGACGGATACAACCCAAGTGAGGGGGGTGGGGTGGGGTTAGGGGTGATGGATGGGGTGGGTGGGATGGAAGGATGAGTTGGGTATAACGAGTGGAGGATGGGTGCGTGGGTAGGGCCACACGGTGCAGGAGGGTGGACGGATACAACCCAAGTGAGGTATGGTGTGGTGGGGTAGGGAGTGGGGTAGGTCGCTTGCTAGTGGTAGGCATGTATAACACAAGCTTGTCTATCCCGTACTGAAGTAATACAAAATAATAAAAGAGGAATCCTAATTGTATATGGCTTGATACCTGTCTAGTATGAACATTTTTTTTTATGGCGGTCGTTGTGTGGTAGGCTGTTCTAACACAAGCTTGTCTATCCCGTCGGAACTAATCCAAAACTAATACAAAACAGGCATCTAATGTATATGGCTTGATTACCGTCTTCTAAGTATGAATATGGCGGTCGCTTGCTAGTGGTAGGCATGTATAACACAAGCCTTTGTCTATCCCGTTTTACTGAAATAACCAAAATAATATTTAAAACAGGAATCCTCATGTCTATGGCTTGATTACCTGTCAAGTATGAATTATGGGGTCGGCTTGCTCGTGGTCGGTCATGTATAAACACAAGCTTGTCTATCCCGTACTGAAATAATACAACAGAATTACAAAAAGGCCTCCTCATTGGATCTGGCTTTGATACCTGTCTCACTTATGAATCTGGCGGTCGCTTTCTAGTGGTCGGCATGTATAACACAAGCTTGTTCCACACACCCGTACTGCAATAATCCAAAACCTAAAGTAGGAATCCTAATTGTATATGGCTTGATACCTGTTCTACGTCTGGAATATGCGGTTCGTTGTTAGTGGTATGCATGTATACCACACGCTTGTCTATCCCGTACTTAAATAATACAAAATAATAAAACAGGAAATACTAATTTATATGGCTTATTTACCTGTCTAAGTATGAATATGGGCGGTTTTTTTTTTCGCTTGCTAGTGGTAGGCATGCTATAACACACAAGTTTGTTGATCCCGTACTGAATAATACAAAATAATAAAACGGAATCCTAATGTATTATGGCTTGATTTTACCTGTCTAAGTTGAATATGGAGGTCGCTTGCTAGTGGATTGGTAGGCATGTATAACACAAGTTGTCTATCCCGGACTGAATAATACAAAAATAATAAAACAGGAATCCTCATTTGTATATGGCTGTTTACTGTCTAAGTATGAATATGGGGTCTCGTGCTAGTGGTAGGCATGTCAACACAAAGCTTGTCTATCCTTACTGACATAATACACTAATAAAACAGGAATCCTCATTGTATATGGTTTTGATTACATGTCGAAGTATGATTATGGCGGGGTAGCTGGCTGGTGGTAGGCATGTATAACACAAGCGTGTCAATCCCGTACTGAAATAATACAAAAATAAATCTAAAAACAGGAATCCTAATTGTATATTGGATGATTACCTGTCTGGATGAATATGGCGGTCGTTGCTAGTGGTAAGGCTGTAAAAACACCAAGCTGGTCTTCCCGTTACTGAAATAGAAACAAACTTAATAAACACAGGAATCCTTACTTGTATATTGGCTTGATTACCTTTTACGTATGAATATGCGGTTCGCTTTGCTATTGGTCGGCATGTAATAACACAAGCTGTCTATTCCCGTTACTGAAATAATACAAAATAATAAAACAGGAATCCCTAATTGTCTATGGCCTTGATTACCTGTTCGTATGACTAGGCGGTCGCTTCGCTAGTGGTAGGATGTCTAACACACGATTTTCTATCCTTACTGAATAATACAAAAATCATTAAAACAGGCATCCTAATTGTTATGGCTGCTTTACCTGTCTAAGTATGAATATGCGTCGCTGCTAGTGGTAGGCATGTAACCACACGCTTGTATCCCGTACTTAACTATACAAAATAAAAACAACCGGACTCCTACTTGTTATGGCTTATTATGTTCTCAGTCTGACATATGGCGTCTCGCTTGCTAGTGGTAGGCCTGATACCACCAGCTTGTCATCCCGTATGACTACTACAAACTAATAAAACAGGAATCTATTGTACTAGGCTGATACCTGTCGAAAGTATGAATTATTGGCGTCGCTTGCTAGTGGTCGGCATGTATCAACACACGCTTGTCTATCCCGTCCTTCAATAATACCACATACTCAAACCGGCAATCTAATTGTCTATGGCTTGATTCCTGTTAATATGCCTTATGGCGGGTCGCTTGCTGTGGTTAGCAGTATCACACAAGCTGTCTCTCCCGCCTGCAAATCCTACAAAATAATAAAAACCGGAATCCTAATGTATATGGCGGATTACCTGTCTACGTATGAAACTCTGCGGGGGGGGGGGTCGCTTGCTAGTGTTAGCATGGTGATAACCCCAGCTGTCTATCCCGTACTGAACTCATACCCACAATTCACTAAAACAGGACTCCCCTTGTATATGGCTTGATCAACTGTTTAAGTATGAATATGGCGGTCGCTTATCTAGTGGTAAGGCAATGTATAACCACACTTGTCTATATGATTCCCGTACTGAAACTAATACCAAATAATTAAAACATAGGTTGTCTATCCGGACGTAAAATAATCAAAATAATAAAACAGGAATCCTAATTGTATATGGCTTGATTACCTGTCTAAGTATGAATATGGCGGTCGCTTGCTAGTGGTAGGCATGTATAACACAAGCTTGTCTATCCCGTACTGAAATAATACAAAATAATAAAACAGGAATCCTAATTGTATATGGCTTGATTACCTGTCTAAGTATGAATATGGCGGTCGCTTGCTAGTGGTAGGCATGTATAACACAAGTCTAGTCATCCCGACTGAATATACAAAATAATAAAACGGAATCCTAATTGTATATGGCTTTGTATGCCTGTCTAGTATGAATATGGCGGTCGCTTTGCTAGTGGTAGGCATTTATAACACAAGCTTTGTCTTCCCGTACTGAATTAAAATACAATAATAAACAGGAATCCTAATTGTATTATGGCTTAATTACCTGTCTCAGTAAATGATATATTGCGGGCGCTTGCTAGTGGTAGGCATGTAGAACCCACAGCCTTGTCTATCCCTACTGAAATAATACACAATAATAAAACGAACCTAATTGTTAGGCTTGTTACTGTCTAAGTATGAATATGGCGGTCGCTTGCTAGTGGTAGGCATGTATAACACAAGCTTGTCTATCCCGTACTGAAATAATACAAAATAATAAAACAGGAATCCTAATTGTATATGGCTTGATTACCTGTCTAAGTATGAATATGGCGGTCGCTTGCTAGTGGTAGGCATGTATAACACAAGCTTGTCTATCCCGTACTGAAATAATACAAAATATACAACTGAAATCCTAATTGTATATGTCTGATTACCTTCTAAGTATGATATGTCGGTCGCTTGCAGTGGTAGGCAGTATAACAGCACAGCTTGTCCTATCCCGTACTGAAATATACAAAATAATAAAACAGAATCCTAATTGTCTATGGCCGTGATTACCTGTCTAAGTATGATATGCGTTCGCTTGCCTAGTGTAGGCATGTATAAACACGGCTTGTCTATCCCTACTGAAATATCACAATAAGAAAACATGAATGCCTAATTGTATATGGCTTTGATTACCTGTCCTAAGTATGATATGGCCGGTCGCTGGCTAGTGGTAGGCATGTGTGAACACAAGCTTGTCTATCCCTAACTACTGAAATAATAAAAATAGGATCCTAATTGTATGGCTTTGATTACCGTCTACAAGTATGAAATGGGGTCGCTTGTAGGGTAGGCATGTATAACACAAGCTGTCTATCCGTACTGAAATAATACAAAATAATCAACAGGAATCCAATGTATATATAAAGGCTGATGTCCCTGTCTAAGTATGAATATGGCGGTCGCTTGCAGTGGAGGCATTTATAACCAGCAAGCTTGTCTGTCCCGTACTGAAGTACTACAAATAATAAAACAGTAATCCGTATTTATTCTGGCTTTGATTACCTGTCTAGTATGAATATGGTGGGGTCGGTCGCTGTGCGCAGTGGTAGGCATGTTATAACGACAAGCTTGTCTATCCCGTACCTGAAATAAAACGAAAATAATAAAAACAGAATCCTAGTGTGTTATACTGGCGTGATTACTCTGTCTAAGTATGCATCTTGGCGTCGCTTGCTATGTTAGGCTGGTAATAACACAAGCTTGTCTAGTCCCGTACTGATATACACAAAATAAAAAACGGAATCCTAATTGTATATGGCTTTGTTTACCTGTCCTAAAGTATGAATACTGGCGGGTCCGCTTGCCTAGTGGTGTAGGCATGTATAGAACACAACTGTCTATCCCAGTACTGAAATAATAGCAGCTGATGCTTTAGAGCTTAGGCTTGAGGATCAAAAATAATAAAACAGGAATCCTAATTGTATATGGCTTGATTACCTGTCTAAGTATGAATATGGCGGTCGCTTGCTAGTGGTAGGCATGTATAACACAAGCTTGTCTATCCCGTACTGAAATAATACAAAATAATAAAACAGGAATCCTAATTGTATATGGCTTGATTACCTGTCTAAGCTATGAATATTGGCGGGTCGCAGGCTTGCTAGTGGTAGGGGCATGTATAACCACAAGGCTTGTCTATCCCGTAACGGACATAATTACAAATATAAACAGGAATCCTAATTGTATATGGCTTGATTACCTGTCTAAGTATGAATATGGCGGTCGCTTGCTAGTGGTAGGCATGTATAACACAAGCTTGTCTATCCCGTACTGAAATATAATACAAAATAATAAAACAGGTAATACCCTAATTGTATATGGGCTTGATTACCGTGTCCGCATAAACAGGTGTGGCGGTGCTTGGCTAATGTCGCTGCCCCTACATCCAACTTATCATCCCGTATTTGAAACATAAAACAAATCTGTATACATCCCCATGGTGCTTTAGTTTCCTCATACCAAATACAGATATGGCGCCGGCAATGGCGCTAACATGGTACTGCTAGATCCATTGACCAATTACCGCAGTGCTTCAACGCACTTAAAACAAACTGCGCTCAGTGGTGCAAAATCACAAAAAAGTTTGCTGCCGCCCCAGGGGGTTAAAAAAACTGCGCTAAAAATCAGCGCAGGGGGGCTCAAACAGGCAGCGCGCCAGCGCGCAAATAGCGCGCGCGAGATTGGAAGTACCCCTCTGCTGGCTAATGATGGTCGCGTTTACCACAAGCTTTAATCCCGGCCACTGAAAACAGTATAATTACCCCCAATCCTAATATTTCCTATGGCTTTAATTACCCTTGTCCATAAACAGGTTTGATGGCGGTTTACTTTCCATTCCAAATAAAGCTGATATTCGGTCACTGCCCCATCGTTCAGAGAGTTTAGTACCCAAGCTTATCAATCCCGTATTGGAATATCAAAACACAAATCCTAATATTCTATGGCTTTATTACCTGTCCATAAACAGGTGTGGCGGTGGCTTTGTAGTGGTAGACATGTATACCACAACCTTGTCCATCCCGTTCTGAAATAGTAAAACACAAATCATTATTTTCAACGGCTGTATTCCCTTTCTATGTTTGAGACTTTCTTAGCATCCATTATCTCATGTGACAACTTGGGGGGGGGGGTTTGAGGGGGGTGGGGGTGAAGGGGTGAGAGGTGGAGGGGTGAGGGGGGTGAGAGGTGAGGGGTGAGGAGTGAGAGGTGAGGAGTGAGGGGCGAAGAGACTTTCTTAGCATTCATTATCTCATGTGACAAGACTTGAATGGGAGGGGAGATTTGCAGTTTGGGGGTTGTGGGTTGTTTGGTTGGGGGGAGGGGTGTGTGTGGGTGTGTGTGGGGGGGGGGGGGAGGGGGGGGGTTTTTTTTTGAGTTTTTGTTTTTTTTTGTTTTCTTGTTTTTTTTTTTTTTTTTTTTCATTTGTTTCTTTTGTTTGTTTTGTTTTTTTATTTTTTTGGTTTTTTCTTTTCTTTATTTTTTTATTTCATTGCTTTTTTTTCTTTCTTTGTGTTTTTTGTTTTTTTTTTTGTTTTTTTTCTTTTTCTGTTTTTTTTTTTTTTTTTTGTTTTTTTTTTTGTTTTTTTTTTTTTTTGTTTTCTTTGTTTTTTTTTTTTTCTGTTTCTTTTTTTTTGCTTATTTTTTTTTCTTTTACTTTTTTTTTTTTTTCTTTTTGTTGGGTGCTGTCTGTGTTGATCTTTTGTATGTTTTCTTTGTCCTGTTTTATCCTTTTGTTTGTTTTTTGTGTCTTTGTGCTTTTCTTGTTGTGTGTGAATTTGTTTTTTCTTTGTTTTTTTTTTTATTTTTTTCTTTTGTTTGTTGCTTTTTTCTACTTTTTATTTTTTTTGTGTTCTTCTTTTGTCTTTTTTTATTTCCTTTTTGTTTTCTATTTTTTGTGTCGTTTTTTTTTTTCTTTCTCTTTTTTTTTTTCTTTTTTTGTTTTTTTTTTTCTCTTTTTTTTTTTTTGTGGTGTTTTTTTCTTTTTTTTTGTGTGGTTTTTTTTTCTTTTTGGTCGTGTTTTTGTTTTTTGTTTCTGGGTGTGGTCGTGGTTTTTGTTTTGTTCTTTTGTTTTTCTTTCTTTTGTTTTTATTTTTTTTTTTTATTTTTTGCTTGTTTTTTATGGTTCTTCTTTTTTTTTTTTTTTTTTCTTTTTTTTTGTGGGGGGGGTGGGGGGGGGGGGGGGGGGGGGGCTGGGGGGCTACATGTAGCACAGCTTCTAAGGCCACTCCCTATCTCCTGTCCCGTCCCCGTGGTCGCGAAACCTTTGGAGCTAGATAGTGCGTCTGAAATAACCAAATTTTCAACAGCTGTATTCCCTTTCTATGCGTTGTGGCTCTCTTATCATTCATTCTCTCACGTGACAAGACTTGGAATGGGAGGGGAGATTTAAACTTTTGGGTGTGGGTGGGGGTGGGGGTGGGTGGGGGTGGGGGGGGGGGGGGGCTACTACCTGACCGGCATGTCTAAATGAAGGACTTTCGTGCTATGCATTTAACTTTACGTTTCTTGTCCATGTGCAAATGTGGCGGGTTTTATTTTTCATTTTTATAATAATTAATTTAACGTTTCTTGTCCATATGCAGATGTTGCCGTCCAGGGATTTGTTTTCAAATAAAAAAGAGGAAATCTTACCGAAATCTTATTCCTTTTTCTTTTTTCCCCTCCTCATTTCCTTTCCCCTCCTGTTTTCCCTCTCAAAACGGGATCCTTATTCCGATTTTGGTCGATTTTTGACATTTTTAGTCAATTTCAGTAAAAAAAACAAAAAACTTTTTTTTATAAGGTTTCTTATTCCGGCAATTTTGGCAAAAACGGGGTCTCGTATTCCGATCGGAATGTATTCCGGAAAAAAATATCCCTGTTGCTGTCGCTTGCTTACGGTAGACCTGTATAACCCAAGTGTGTTTATCCCGTAATGAAATCCGTGCTATGCAGACAATTGAACCCCATGTTTCTTGCCGATATGCAGATGTGGCGGTTTTTAATTTTAATTCTAATTTTGTTATTATTCTTAATTAATTTTAATTTTACGTTTCTTGTCCATATACAGATGTGGCGTTTTCTTTAATTGTAATGTTGTTATTATGTTGAATTATTTCCAAATATTTGTAATTGAATGTTTCTTGCCCATAAGCAGATGTGGCAGTCGCTTGCTGATGGTAGATGTGTAATATCCAAGTGTGTCAATCCCGTACTAGAATCCGTGCAGAAAATGTAACCTAATGTTTCCCGTCCATATGCAGATGTTGCTGTCGCATGCTGATGGGGATGCAGATAAGCTCGTTGAGGGGGCAAAACAGAAGGGGGCTAGCGGAAGCACTTACCTGAACACACAAACACACACAAGCATGCAACCCACACATCATCCTGTATTGAACATAATGTTTCTTGTCCATATGCAGATGTGGCGGTCGCTTGCTCATGGTAGACGTCGGCATCTCCAGGGCTCTGTTTGGGAATATGGGCGTCATGACATGCAGCCCTGTGGTCGGAGCTAAGATGGGTGATTGCAATGTCTTTGCGAAGTACAGGGACGGTGAAACACAACAACTGTGTAAGGCATAGAGTAACAAGTCATATGCAGCGTTCCAAGCGACGCGTAAAAATTGCATAGTGTGTTGGAAACGGAGAGAAAGGTGACAACAGAAATGGAGCTGGCCGAAGCCAGTTAATTATGAGACAGGTGGCTGACGTGTAAGCCTTCAATTTTTCGTTCGGTCGGTCAAGGCTAGGTTGGGCTGCAGAGGTAGCTGCCATGAACTCAGCTTCTGTGGTGGACAGGGCTGTGGCAGATGCTTGGATCTTGGATGCCCATGAGATTGCTCCCCCTTGGTTGAGGAAGACAAAGCCTGTTGTGGACTTCCTTGTGATGGGGCATGCAGCATGGTCAGAATCACAGTTGCAAATGAGGGGCTTGTTGGAGTAGGTACAGGTGATGCCATGGTCTGGAGTGTTGGACAAGTACTTGAGAATACCAGTGGCAGCTTCCATGTGATCATGTAGGGGGTGTGCACTGTGCCTGGCCAACCTGTTGACAGCTTGGGCAATGTCAGGCCTGGTGTTGGTGGCAAGGTAGTTGAGGGAACCTAAAATCTGTGCAAGGGGAAGGCCAGTGGCTGGAGTGTCCTTGTCAGCATTGGGCAGGTGTGCATCTGACTGGAGGGGAACAGGGAACCTGGTGCTGTCAGGCTCAGGGAGCATGTTGTGGGCTCGAAGGAGATCTTGGATGAATCTGGACTGGCAGATGTGCAGTGTCCCAGTTGAGACATTCCTGGTGATTTCATAGCCGACAAAAACAGATGGTTCACCTAGATCTCTAGTCTTGTAGAGCTGCATGATGGTGTTTTTGTACTGGTGGAGGATGTCTTTGTCAAAAGAGAGCAGTAGGAAGTCATCAACCCACAGGAGTACCCATATTAGAGGCCTGTGGGTGGGCCCAGGTAGCACAAATAGGCCTTGATCTACATCAACTTCTCTGAATCCGATAGCAGTCATATCTTCTTTGACTCTGAGGTACCATTGGCGAGATGCTTGCTTGTGGCCATAAAGGCATTTCCACATGCGGCAAACTCTGTGGTCTTTTTCAAAACCTGGTGGTTGGCTGCAGTACAGTTCTTCTTCAACTATGCCAATGAGAAATGCAGTGGAAACATCTAGCTGTGCTAGGTGTGCTGTGGGGTTTGCTGCCATGGAGAGGATATAGCGGATAGTAGCATGTTTAGCAACTGGGGCAAAAGCTTCATCATAGTCCATGCCAGGGCGCTGGGCATACCCTTTGGCTACTAGCCTTGCTTTGTATCTGACAATTTCACCATCAACAGATTGCTTTATGTCGAAGACCCACTTTGTCCCTATTGCTTTGGATCCTTGTGGGAGTTCTGAGAGAGACCAGGTGTTCATTTCTGCAAGTGCTGCTAATTCTTCTTCCATAGCAGCTTTCCATTCTTTAGCTTGGGGACCAGAGAGTGCTTCTTTTTCATTCTTGGGTATAATGATCTGGTCAGCAGCTAGGAAAGCTAGGAAGTTGGGGGAGTGTCTTTCTCTGCCAGTACGCCTGGGTTCAACTAGTGAGGAATCTACTTGGGGTGGTGGTGGGATGTCAGGGCTGTCAGGGATGATTGTCTCTTGGTTTTGCAATGGGGCTGGGCTGGTGGGATCTGCTGTTTGTTGTTGGGGGGGATTGTGTTTATCTCCTTGCTCCACAGTATTGTCGTGGTTGGGTGCACTGGCTTCTGGCAGAATGCTAGATCCTGTAGGTTGGTACACAGTGCTGGGGCTAAAAGAGAGCTCATTGGGAGATCCCCATAGGGTAGGGTTAGCCCGATATCCGGCTAGTCTGTTATTATAGAGTTCCATTTCTTTGAGTTCAGAGGGGGTAGTAGTCGGGGGAGGAACCATGTCATCATCTATCTCTACAGGGATATCTTCTTCAAAGTTCCCTAGGACTACAGCATCTGCGCCTGGGAATCCTTTCTGGCCTGCTAGATTCTCAAATTCATTGAAGGTGATGTCCCTGGCATCAAAGATCTTGTGGGCAGAGTCTACAACTCTGTAGGCTTTTCTTGATTCTGAGCAGGAGGTGTCAAGGCCTAAAAAAAAATCATTCTCCCGATTGATTTTTTCTGATAATGGGGCTGTAATCGCATGTATCATTGCGATATTATCAGACATTTTTCAGGTCATTCTGAGCACCTCATTTGGGGGGGGGGGGGGGGGGGGGGGGGGGGGGGGGGGGGTCAGCCCTCCTCAGGTTTTTTTCTAACTTATTACTCAGACCTCCAAATGACTTTCTGAGACCACCTTGAGTAGGCCTTGGTAAGGGCAGTCCATTGGCACCACTTGGGACCTTGTGCAATAAGTATCTACCCCTTGGGTGGGTGAATGCAATAAGTATCTACCCCTTGGGTGGGTGGGTGAATGGGGTCAGCCTTCCTTATTTGTTTTCTAACTTTTTACTCGGACCTCCAATGACATCTGAGACCACCCATGAGTAGGCCTTGGCGAAGAGCAGTCCATTGGCACCACTTGGGACCCTTATGTAATAAGTATCTACCCCTTGGGTGGGTGGGGGTGGGTGGGTTGTGCGTGAATGGGGTTGAAAAACTGAATTTGACTGTCCAGACAATCCCTGTGTGGGAATTCCGAGGATGCCATTGTGTGCGCCATACTGTAAACCCCACAATCCATATCTAAGTTTTTCAAAAAGGGGGTACTTCGATTTAAATGGGGGGGGGGGGGGGGGGGGGGGGGGTCAGCCCCCCTCAGTCTTTTTAGGGATAGGTGTCCCCCCCTTTTTTTTATACTCCCGTTCTGAGTATCCAATAAGTCTAGTGATTTTGGCTGATGGTGAGAACTTAAATGATCTTGATTTGGGTGGGACATGGATATATGCAGTGCATCCAATGGTTCGTAGATGACCAATCTTTGGTTTGGTGCCATGGAACATTTCATATGGTGTTTGGTGCCATGGAACATTTCATATGGTGTTTGATTTGATTCAGAGGTAGGGGAGAAAAGTAATGATAACGCCTGATGGGGCGTGGTGTTAAGGGAGCCCGTCGTACGCGGGTGGGGAGCGGTCTCCTACCTCAACTGGACAAGCTACCATCGCGGTTGACGACAACCTGCAACGCCAAGAGCGACCGAAGGGGGAGTCGAACCCCCGACTCTTCATTCTGTATCGATCTGGTCTACCACTAGACCATTGTAAATCGCTAAAGAGGCTAGGTAGGGGAGAGGTTTCTGAGGATGCTGGCATTCTTTACCATTTCTGCCCAGTACCTATTTGGGAATTTAGAGGAAAGAAGGAGGGCAGTTGATCTGTCATGCAAAGTTCTGTTGAGGCGTTCTGCTGCACCGTTGGTGGATGGGTTACCTGGGACTGTGAAGTTAAGGGTAATTCCTTTCCTTTTGCGCCAGTTTTTGAATCTTGTGCAGATGTATTCAGATCCATTGTCACAGGAGATGGTTCCTATTTTGTTTTGGGTGAGGACTTCATATCTCTCAAGCTCTGTCATGTTGTCCTTTGCTACTGTATCTTTGGTTTTGTGGAAAGTAACAATGGAGTACTTGGAGTAATCATCTAGGATGCCTTGGAAATAAAGGCTTCCATGGAGGCTGGGGATTTTCATCTCTCCACTCATGTCAATGTGAATGATGGCCATGGGTCGTGTAGCTCTGGTATGGGACGTGGGGCACGGGTTCTTGTCCATTTTAGAGAGGGCACAAATTTCACAGGTTTGCTTTCTCATTTTGTTAAATGCAGCTGGGGTGATGTCGTTGCCAATGACCATGTCTTCTGAGGCCATCCTTGCTAGAGAACTGTAGGCCAGTTGCCCTAGTCTGATGTGTTGGAGTTCAGCTGTCATAGGGGTTTTTCTGGATATGGCTGCAAAAGCTAAAGCTGTTTGATAGTCAGAGCCTCTGATTATGGTAGGATCAGCCTTGATAACTGGGACTAGGTAGAGACTTCTTTTCTTTGGTCCTGAGATGAGAACTTTGTTGTTGATGAACATGGTGCATTCATCAGCATTGAATTGGATCTGCATAGTAGGATTGTTTTTGATAGCTGAGGCCATGGAGAACAAATTGGGTGTGGTAGGATCTGAATTGAGATGGACATTGAGAAGTTTGTGGATCCTTCCATTGTCTCCTTTGATGAGAGCTGTGCCTGACTTAGTGATGTAGGTGTGGCCAGAAGCAGTAAGGACTTTGATGGGGTCTATGTTTCTGATGTCATGGAGGAGGCTGGAGTCTCCAGTCATGTGTGAGGTGGCTCCTGTGTCCATGATCCAATTTTTGTATATGCGGCGCGTGTGTTTGGATGCGTTGAATGCAAAGTGAGTATTGCGGGAAGTGCTTGCGATGTTCTCATTGTGGAGTTCTATTGATGCGCTTCGTTTGCAGAGGGGCAGGATCGTGAGCCATGGGTAGGGTAGGGGATCCGTATCAATGTCTTTAACTTGGGAGAAGTAAAAGTCTGCGTATGCATCTTTGAGAGAGGAGATGATGTTATCTGGATGAGTGAAATGACAGTAGATTGTCTGGTAGTCTGTTGAGAGCTGGTTCAAAATGAAGATCTTAGCTCTGCGATTTCTTTCTGATAAGGACAGGTCTAAATCGGTTGCCCGCATCACCTCAAGATCTTTGGAGATATCCTTGATCAACTGGGCAAACGCTGCGGCGGTGGATGCCGAGGGGGCATTCATGGTGGAGTAGATCTTGGAGAGTCTGGGAGGGGGGGGGGGGGGGGGGGGGGGCTTGCAGAGGCAGACGGGGGTTATAGGAGACGGCGGGAGGGGAGAAGAGGGGAACTGATGGGTAGACGCAGGGTGGTGGTTTGTTTGGTTGTTGCGGGGCAGCAAGCCGGGTTGATCCAGCGGAGGGTGCCAAAGCGATGACATGTTTTCTGGGCCTGAGATCCTCTTCTTCCGGAGCTGCGGCGGCAACAAACAAAGACACTGCGTATGCCGGGGAACGATGGATCAACGGGCAAGGACGACAGATGCTGATGCAGCTCAGATCTGATGCAGTGGATAACGCGTTGGCGGGTTTGATGGGCGATAACCTATAGCTTTCCGGAGTGTTACAACTGAAACGACACAGGGAAGGGACTGTGGGCAATGTATGCTTACACGATAGCGAACAGGCAGGAGAGCCTGGCATAAGAGGAGGAAGGCGACAGTACCTTAGGTACTGACGCCGCTGGGTGCCAGCCCTATCGGGCAAAGGCACTACAGCGGAAGCTGCCAGGCGGGAAGCCTGGCGCACTAGGACACTCTAGCAGGACCGGGAGAAACGGTCTATAACAAACCTCACTCATGGAACTTATTCGCGCACGGATCTCAGGGTGTTGGGTGTTGGAACAGTGGACACGGTGTAATCAATCATGTCAATAACCACTGTCGATGAACACACGGGCTCTCGACGGTCTGTACCCGGCGATTTTAGGACCCTTCTCCTCACTCCGGAACCCCCGGCTTCAGCCACCCGTGTGGTGCGACCCATGCAAATACCGAAGGACTCGGGTATTCCGGTATAACACCAACGTGTCACTGATTTGGATGGTTGGGCTAGTTAGAGTAAAACTACCACCCATTCCAGAGAATTGTTACATAATGATATCTGAAAGCATCTTCGTAATCCATGAGACCAAATTGTCTGGTGTGGTGCGGTGCGGTGCCCCCGAGTCTGCACTATATATGTTGATTACCGGTAATGGTCCAGACCCCACGGTTCGGGTTTCGTCGATGGGAGCTCGAGACCCGCTGCCTAAGACAGCGGGGATTTCACCCGTCCACACATATGATGGCACTGTCTTACAGCCGAGTGCCAGAGCCCCGTCTCACCTTTCTTCTTTTTGTACCACTGCATGACCCTGACTTGTTCAACCCTCCAGGGTGGGAGCTCTCTAGGCCGGGGATTGCCCTGTAGTACATAATGTTGCATTACGTGATGACAATCGTACAATTAAGTTGAATTATCATTGTAGCACGAACTCAGCCCCCCCGTCGGCAAAATGATTGATTGAGGTTCAGGTCAACTGAGCCCAGGGTACTGTTGCTTCTCTTGCTATGAAGGCTGGGTAGGTCAGTTGAACCCGATTAGGGTCACATGTAGTGCTATGACATACACGTGTCGGTAGGCAGTACCGAGACTCGATCTCGGGTTGCTGGTGTCAGAAAACAGAGTGATGACCACTACACTATACCGCCGGATATCAGGGTTTCCTGATGGTACTGCTAGATGCAGCGATCGTACCGCCGCCAGCTCATAGCCAGGTTGGGCAAGTCGATTTAGCCTGCTCGGCAGTTTTCGCTTACTTGAGCTCTGGGGCTCGATCCTCGCAGGGGACGGATTCGGATGAGTCGCTTCAGATGAACGGGAGGGGGGTCGCCTAACCTCACTCATGGAACTTATTCGCGCCACGGATCTCAGGGTGTTGGGTGTTTGGAACAGTGGACACGGTGTAATCAATCATGTCAATAACCACTGTCGATGAACACACGGGCTCTCGACGGTCTGTACCCGGCGATTTTAGGACCCTTCTCCTCACTCCGGAACCCCCGGCTTCAGCCACCCGTGTGGTGCGACCCATGCAAATACCGAAGGACTCGGGTATTCCGGTATAACACCAACGTGTCACTGATTTGGATGGTTGGGCTAGTTAGAGTAAAACTACCACCCATTCCAGAGAATTGTTACATAATGATATCTGAAAGCATCTTCGTAATCCATGAGACCAAAATTGTCTGGTGTGGTGCGGTGCGGTGCCCCCGAGTCTGCACTATATATGTTGATTACCGGTAATGGTCCAGACCCCACGGTTCGGGTTTCGTCGATGGGAGCTCGAGACCCGCTGCCTAAGACAGCGGGGATTTCACCCGTCCACACATATGATGGCACTGTCTTACAGCCGAGTGCCAGAGCCCCGTCTCACCTTTCTTCTTTTTGTACCACTGCATGACCCTGACTTGTTCAACCCTCCAGGGTGGGAGCTCTCTAGGCCGGGGATTGCCCTGTAGTACATAATGTTGCATTACGTGATGACAATCGTACAATTAAGTTGAATTATCATTGTAGCACGAACTCAGCCCCCCGTCGGCAAAATGATTGATTGAGGTTCAGGTCAACTGAGCCCAGGGTACTGTGCTTCTCTTGCTATGAAGGCTGGGTAGGTCAGTTGAACCCGATTAGGGTCACATGTAGTGCTATGACATACACGTGTCGGTAGGCAGTACCGAGACTCGATCTCGGGTTGCTGGTGTCAGAAAACAGAGTGATGACCACTACACTATACCGCCGGATATCAGGGTTTCCTGATGGTACTGCTAGATGCAGCGATCGTACCGCCGCCAGCTCATAGCCAGGTTGGGCAAGTCGATTTAGCCTGCTCGGCAGTTTTCGCTTACTCGAGCTCTGGGGCTCGATCCTCGCAGGGGACGGATTCGGATGAGTCGCTTCAGATGAACGGGAGGGGGGTCGCCTAACCTCACTCATGGAACTTATTCGCGCACGGATCTCAGGGTGTTGGGTGTTGGAACAGTGGACACGGTGTAATCAATCATGTCAATAACCACTGTCGATGAACACACGGGCTCTCGACGGTCTGTACCCGGCGATTTTAGGACCCTTCTCCTCACTCCGGAACCCCCGGCTTCAGCCACCCGTGTGGTGCGACCCATGCAAATACCGAAGGACTCGGGTATTCCGGTATAACACCAACGTGTCACTGATTTGGATGGTTGGGCTAGTTAGAGTAAAACTACCACCCATTCCAGAGAATTGTTACATAATGATATCTGAAAGCATCTTCGTAATCCATGAGACCAAATTGTCTGGTGTGGTGCGGTGCGGTGCCCCCGAGTCTGCACTATATATGTTGATTACCGGTAATGGTCCAGACCCCACGGTTCGGGTTTCGTCGATGGGAGCTCGAGACCCGCTGCCTAAGACAGCGGGGATTTCACCCGTCCACACATATGATGGCACTGTCTTACAGCCGAGTGCCAGAGCCCCGTCTCACCTTTCTTCTTTTGTACCACTGCATGACCCTGACTTGTTCAACCCTCCAGGGTGGGAGCTCTCTAGGCCGGGGATTGCCCTGTAGTACATAATGTTGCATTACGTGATGACAATCGTACAATTAAGTTGAATTATCATTGTAGCACGAACTCAGCCCCCCCGTCGGCAAAATGATTGATTGAGGTTCAGGTCAACTGAGCCCAGGGTACTGTTGCTTCTCTTGCTATGAAGGCTGGGTAGGTCAGTTGAACCCGATTAGGGTCACATGTAGTGCTATGACATACACGTGTCGGTAGGCAGTACCGAGACTCGATCTCGGGTTGCTGGTGTCAGAAAAACAGAGTGATGACCACTACACTATACCGCCGGATATCAGGGTTTCCTGATGGTACTGCTAGATGCAGCGATCGTACCGCCGCCAGCTCATAGCCAGGTTGGGCAAGTCGATTTAGCCTGCTCGGCAGTTTTCGCTTACTCGAGCTCTGGGGCTCGATCCTCGCAGGGGACGGATTCGGATGAGTCGCTTCAGATGAACGGGAGGGGGGTCGCCTAACCTCACTCATGGAACTTATTCGCGCACGGATCTCAGGGTGTTGGGTGTTGGAACAGTGGACACGGTGTAATCAATCATGTCAATAACCACTGTCGATGAACACACGGGCTCTCGACGGTCTGTACCCGGCGATTTTAGGACCCTTCTCCTCACTCCGGAACCCCCGGCTTCAGCCACCCGTGTGGTGCGACCCATGCAAATACCGAAGGACTCGGGTATTCCGGTATAATAACACCAACGTGTCACTGATTTGGATGGTTGGGCTAGTTAGAGTAAAACTACCACCCATTCCAGAGAATTGTTACATAATGATATCTGAAAGCATCTTCGTAATCCATGAGACCAAAATTGTCTGGTGTGGTGCGGTGCGGTGCCCCCGAGTCTGCACTATATATGTTGATTACCGGTAATGGTCCAGACCCCACGGTTCGGGTTTCGTCGATGGGAGCTCGAGACCCGCTGCCTAAGACAGCGGGGATTTCACCCGTCCACACATATGATGGCACTGTCTTACAGCCGAGTGCCAGAGCCCCGTCTCACCTTTCTTCTTTTTGTACCACTGCATGACCCTGACTTGTTCAACCCTCCAGGGTGGGAGCTCTCTAGGCCGGGGATTGCCCTGTAGTACATAATGTTGCATTACGTGATGACAATCGTACAATTAAGTTGAATTATCATTGTAGCACGAACTCAGCCCCCCCGTCGGCAAAATGATTGATTGAGGTTCAGGTCAACTGAGCCCAGGGTACTGTTGCTTCTCTTGCTATGAAGGCTGGGTAGGTCAGTTGAACCCGATTAGGGTCACATGTAGTGCTATGACATACACGTGTCGGTAGGCAGTACCGAGACTCGATCTCGGGTTGCTGGTGTCAGAAAACAGAGTGATGACCACTACACTATACCGCCGGATATCAGGGTTTCCTGATGGTACTGCTAGATGCAGCGATCGTACCGCCGCCAGCTCATAGCCAGGTTGGGCAAGTCGATTTAGCCTGCTCGGCAGTTTTCGCTTACTCGAGCTCTGGGGCTCGATCCTCGCAGGGGACGGATTCGGATGAGTCGCTTCAGATGAACGGGAGGGGGGTCGCCTAACCTCACTCATGGAACTTATTCGCGCACGGATCTCAGGGTGTTGGGTGTTGGAACAGTGGACACGGTGTAATCAATCATGTCAATAACCACTGTCGATGAACACACGGGCTCTCGACGGTCTGTACCCGGCGATTTTAGGACCCTTCTCCTCACTCCGGAACCCCCGGCTTCAGCCACCCGTGTGGTGCGACCCATGCAAATACCCGAAGGACTCGGGTATTCCGGTATAACACCAACGTGTCACTGATTTGGATGGTTGGGCTAGTTAGAGTAAAACTACCACCCATTCCAGAGAATTGTTACATAATGATATCTGAAAGCATCTTCGTAATCCATGAGACCAAAATTGTCTGGTGTGGTGCGGTGCGGTGCCCCCGAGTCTGCACTATATATGTTGATTACCGGTAATGGTCCAGACCCCACGGTTCGGGTTTCGTCGATGGGAGCTCGAGACCCGCTGCCTAAGACAGCGGGGATTTCACCCGTCCACACATATGATGGCACTGTCTTACAGCCGAGTGCCAGAGCCCCGTCTCACCTTTCTTCTTTTTGTACCACTGCATGACCCTGACTTGTTCAACCCTCCAGGGTGGGAGCTCTCTAGGCCGGGGATTGCCCTGTAGTACATAATGTTGCATTACGTGATGACAATCGTACAATTAAGTTGAATTATCATTGTAGCACGAACTCAGCCCCCCCCGTCGGCAAATGATTGATTGAGGTTCAGGTCAACTGAGCCCAGGGTACTGTTGCTTCTCTTGCTATGAAGGCTGGGTAGGTCAGTTGAACCCGATTAGGGTCACATGTAGTGCTATGACATACACGTGTCGGTAGGCAGTACCGAGACTCGATCTCGGGTTGCTGGTGTCAGAAAACAGAGTGATGACCACTACACTATACCGCCGGATATCAGGGTTTCCTGATGGTACTGCTAGATGCAGCGATCGTACCGCCGCCAGCTCATAGCCAGGTTGGGCAAGTCGATTTAGCCTGCTCGGCAGTTTTCGCTTACTCGAGCTCTGGGGCTCGATCCTCGCAGGGGACGGATTCGGATGAGTCGCTTCAGATGAACGGGAGGGGGGTCGCCTAACCTCACTCATGGAACTTATTCGCGCACGGATCTCAGGGTGTTGGGTGTTGGAACAGTGGACACGGTGTAATCAATCATGTCAATAACCACTGTCGATGAACACACGGCACACGGGCTCTCGACGGTCTGTACCCGGCGATTTTAGGACCCTTCTCCTCACTCCGGAACCCCCGGCTTCAGCCACCCGTGTGGTGCGACCCATGCAAATACCGAAGGACTCGGGTATTCCGGTATAACACCAACGTGTCACTGATTTGGATGGTTGGGCTAGTTAGAGTAAAACTACCACCCATTCCAGAGAATTGTTACATAATGATATCTGAAAGCATCTTCGTAATCCATGAGACCAAAATTGTCTGGTGTGGTGCGGTGCGGTGCCCCCGAGTCTGCACTATATATGTTGATTACCGGTAATGGTCCAGACCCCACGGTTCGGGTTTCGTCGATGGGAGCTCGAGACCCGCTGCCTAAGACAGCGGGGATTTCACCCGTCCACACATATGATGGCACTGTCTTACAGCCGAGTGCCAGAGCCCCGTCTCACCTTTCTTCTTTTTGTACCACTGCATGACCCTGACTTGTTCAACCCTCCAGGGTGGGAGCTCTCTAGGCCGGGGATTGCCCTGTAGTACATAATGTTGCATTACGTGATGACAATCGTACAATTAAGTTGAATTATCATTGTAGCACGAACTCAGCCCCCCCGTCGGCAAAATGATTGATTGAGGTTCAGGTCAACTGAGCCCAGGGTACTGTTGCTTCTCTTGCTATGAAGGCTGGGTAGGTCAGTTGAACCCGATTAGGGTCACATGTAGTGCTATGACATACACGTGTCGGTAGGCAGTACCGAGACTCGATCTCGGGTTGCTGGTGTCAGAAAACAGAGTGATGACCACTACACTATACCGCCGGATATCAGGGTTTCCTGATGGTACTGCTAGATGCAGCGATCGTACCGCCGCCAGCTCATAGCCAGGTTGGGCAAGTCGATTTAGCCTGCTCGGCAGTTTTCGCTTACTCGAGCTCTGGGGCTCGATCCTCGCAGGGGACGGATTCGGATGAGTCGCTTCAGATGAACGGGAGGGGGGTCGCCTAACCTCACTCATGGAACTTATTCGCGCACGGATCTCAGGGTGTTGGGTGTTGGAACAGTGGACACGGTGTAATCAATCATGTCAATAACCACTGTCGATGAACACACGGGCTCTCGACGGTCTGTACCCGGCGATTTTAGGACCCTTCTCCTCACTCCGGAACCCCCGGCTTCAGCCACCCGTGTGGTGCGACCCATGCAAATACCGAAGGACTCGGGTATTCCGGTATAACACCAACGTGTCACTGATTTGGATGGTTGGGCTAGTTAGAGTAAAACTACCACCCATTCCAGAGAATTGTTACATAATGATATCTGAAAGCATCTTCGTAATCCATGAGACCAAAATTGTCTGGTGTGGTGCGGTGCGGTGCCCCCGAGTCTGCACTATATATGTTGATTACCGGTAATGGTCCAGACCCCACGGTTCGGGTTTCGTCGATGGGAGCTCGAGACCCGCTGCCTAAGACAGCGGGGATTTCACCCGTCCACACATATGATGGCACTGTCTTACAGCCGAGTGCCAGAGCCCCGTCTCACCTTTCTTCTTTTTGTACCACTGCATGACCCTGACTTGTTCAACCCTCCAGGGTGGGAGCTCTCTAGGCCGGGGATTGCCCTGTAGTACATAATGTTGCATTACGTGATGACAATCGTACAATTAAGTTGAATTATCATTGTAGCACGAACTCAGCCCCCCCGTCGGCAAAATGATTGATTGAGGTTCAGGTCAACTGAGCCCAGGGTACTGTTGCTTCTCTTGCTATGAAGGCTGGGTAGGTCAGTTGAACCCGATTAGGGTCACATGTAGTGCTATGACATACACGTGTCGGTAGGCAGTACCGAGACTCGATCTCGGGTTGCTGGTGTCAGAAAACAGAGTGATGACCACTACACTATACCGCCGGATATCAGGGTTTCCTGATGGTACTGCTAGATGCAGCGATCGTACCGCCGCCAGCTCATAGCCAGGTTGGGCAAGTCGATTTAGCCTGCTCGGCAGTTTTCGCTTACTCGAGCTCTGGGGCTCGATCCTCGCAGGGGACGGATTCGGATGAGTCGCTTCAGATGAACGGGAGGGGGGTCGCCTAACCTCACTCATGGAACTTATTCGCGCACGGATCTCAGGGTGTTGGGTGTTGGAACAGTGGACACGGTGTAATCAATCATGTCAATAACCACTGTCGATGAACACACGGGCTCTCGACGGTCTGTACCCGGCGATTTTAGGACCCTTCTCCTCACTCCGGAACCCCCGGCTTCAGCCACCCGTGTGGTGCGACCCATGCAAATACCGAAGGACTCGGGTATTCCGGTATAACACCAACGTGTCACTGATTTGGATGGTTGGGCTAGTTAGAGTAAAACTACCACCCATTCCAGAGAATTGTTACATAATGATATCTGAAAGCATCTTCGTAATCCATGAGACCAAAATTGTCTGGTGTGGTGCGGTGCGGTGCCCCCGAGTCTGCACTATATATGTTGATTACCGGTAATGGTCCAGACCCCACGGTTCGGGTTTCGTCGATGGGAGCTCGAGACCCGCTGCCTAAGACAGCGGGGATTTCACCCGTCCACACATATGATGGCACTGTCTTACAGCCGAGTGCCAGAGCCCCGTCTCACCTTTCTTCTTTTTGTACCACTGCATGACCCTGACTTGTTCAACCCTCCAGGGTGGGAGCTCTCTAGGCCGGGGATTGCCCTGTAGTACATAATGTTGCATTACGTGATGACAATCGTACAATTAAGTTGAATTATCATTGTAGCACGAACTCAGCCCCCCCGTCGGCAAAATGATTGATTGAGGTTCAGGTCAACTGAGCCCAGGGTACTGTTGCTTCTCTTGCTATGAAGGCTGGGTAGGTCAGTTGAACCCGATTAGGGTCACATGTAGTGCTATGACATACACGTGTCGGTAGGCAGTACCGAGACTCGATCTCGGGTTGCTGGTGTCAGAAAACAGAGTGATGACCACTACACTATACCGCCGGATATCAGGGTTTCCTGATGGTACTGCTAGATGCAGCGATCGTACCGCCGCCAGCTCATAGCCAGGTTGGGCAAGTCGATTTAGCCTGCTCGGCAGTTTTCGCTTACTCGAGCTCTGGGGCTCGATCCTCGCAGGGGACGGATTCGGATGAGTCGCTTCAGATGAACGGGAGGGGGGTCGCCTAACCTCACTCATGGAACTTATTCGCGCACGGATCTCAGGGTGTTGGGTGTTGGAACAGTGGACACGGTGTAATCAATCATGTCAATAACCACTGTCGATGAACACACGGGCTCTCGACGGTCTGTACCCGGCGATTTTAGGACCCTTCTCCTCACTCCGGAACCCCCGGCTTCAGCCACCCGTGTGGTGCGACCCATGCAAATACCGAAGGACTCGGGTATTCCGGTATAACACCAACGTGTCACTGATTTGGATGGTTGGGCTAGTTAGAGTAAAACTACCACCCATTCCAGAGAATTGTTACATAATGATATCTGAAAGCATCTTCGTAATCCATGAGACCAAAATTGTCTGGTGTGGTGCGGTGCGGTGCCCCCGAGTCTGCACTATATATGTTGATTACCGGTAATGGTCCAGACCCCACGGTTCGGGTTTCGTCGATGGGAGCTCGAGACCCGCTGCCTAAGACAGCGGGGATTTCACCCGTCCACACATATGATGGCACTGTCTTACAGCCGAGTGCCAGAGCCCCGTCTCACCTTTCTTCTTTTTGTACCACTGCATGACCCTGACTTGTTCAACCCTCCAGGGTGGGAGCTCTCTAGGCCGGGGATTGCCCTGTAGTACATAATGTTGCATTACGTGATGACAATCGTACAATTAAGTTGAATTATCATTGTAGCACGAACTCAGCCCCCCCGTCGGCAAAATGATTGATTGAGGTTCAGGTCAACTGAGCCCAGGGTACTGTTGCTTCTCTTGCTATGAAGGCTGGGTAGGTCAGTTGAACCCGATTAGGGTCACATGTAGTGCTATGACATACACGTGTCGGTAGGCAGTACCGAGACTCGATCTCGGGTTGCTGGTGTCAGAAAACAGAGTGATGACCACTACACTATACCGCCGGATATCAGGGTTTCCTGATGGTACTGCTAGATGCAGCGATCGTACCGCCGCCAGCTCATAGCCAGGTTGGGCAAGTCGATTTAGCCTGCTCGGCAGTTTTCGCTTACTCGAGCTCTGGGGCTCGATCCTCGCAGGGGACGGATTCGGATGAGTCGCTTCAGATGAACGGGAGGGGGGTCGCCTAACCTCACTCATGGAACTTATTCGCGCACGGATCTCAGGGTGTTGGGTGTTGGAACAGTGGACACGGTGTAATCAATCATGTCAATAACCACTGTCGATGAACACACGGGCTCTCGACGGTCTGTACCCGGCGATTTTAGGACCCTTCTCCTCACTCCGGAACCCCCGGCTTCAGCCACCCGTGTGGTGCGACCCATGCAAATACCGAAGGACTCGGGTATTCCGGTATAATAACACCAACGTGTCACTGATTTGGATGGTTGGGCTAGTTAGAGTAAAACTACCACCCATTCCAGAGAATTGTTACATAATGATATCTGAAAGCATCTTCGTAATCCATGAGACCAAAATTGTCTGGTGTGGTGCGGTGCGGTGCCCCCGAGTCTGCACTATATATGTTGATTACCGGTAATGGTCCAGACCCCACGGTTCGGGTTTCGTCGATGGGAGCTCGAGACCCGCTGCCTAAGACAGCGGGGATTTCACCCGTCCACACATATGATGGCACTGTCTTACAGCCGAGTGCCAGAGCCCCGTCTCACCTTTCTTCTTTTTGTACCACTGCATGACCCTGACTTGTTCAACCCTCCAGGGTGGGAGCTCTCTAGGCCGGGGATTGCCCTGTAGTACATAATGTTGCATTACGTGATGACAATCGTACAATTAAGTTGAATTATCATTGTAGCACGAACTCAGCCCCCCCGTCGGCAAAATGATTGATTGAGGTTCAGGTCAACTGAGCCCAGGGTACTGTTGCTTCTCTTGCTATGAAGGCTGGGTAGGTCAGTTGAACCCGATTAGGGTCACATGTAGTGCTATGACATACACGTGTCGGTAGGCAGTACCGAGACTCGATCTCGGGTTGCTGGTGTCAGAAAACAGAGTGATGACCACTACACTATACCGCCGGATATCAGGGTTTCCTGATGGTACTGCTAGATGCAGCGATCGTACCGCCGCCAGCTCATAGCCAGGTTGGGCAAGTCGATTTAGCCTGCTCGGCAGTTTTCGCTTACTCGAGCTCTGGGGCTCGATCCTCGCAGGGGACGGATTCGGATGAGTCGCTTCAGATGAACGGGAGGGGGGTCGCCTAACCTCACTCATGGAACTTATTCGCGCACGGATCTCAGGGTGTTGGGTGTTGGAACAGTGGACACGGTGTAATCAATCATGTCAATAACCACTGTCGATGAACACACGGGCTCTCGACGGTCTGTACCCGGCGATTTTAGGACCCTTCTCCTCACTCCGGAACCCCCGGCTTCAGCCACCCGTGTGGTGCGACCCATGCAAATACCGAAGGACTCGGGTATTCCGGTATAACACCAACGTGTCACTGATTTGGATGGTTGGGCTAGTTAGAGTAAAACTACCACCCATTCCAGAGAATTGTTACATAATGATATCTGAAAGCATCTTCGTAATCCATGAGACCAAAATTGTCTGGTGTGGTGCGGTGCGGTGCCCCCGAGTCTGCACTATATATGTTGATTACCGGTAATGGTCCAGACCCCACGGTTCGGGTTTCGTCGATGGGAGCTCGAGACCCGCTGCCTAAGACAGCGGGGATTTCACCCGTCCACACATATGATGGCACTGTCTTACAGCCGAGTGCCAGAGCCCCGTCTCACCTTTCTTCTTTTTGTACCACTGCATGACCCTGACTTGTTCAACCCTCCAGGGTGGGAGCTCTCTAGGCCGGGGATTGCCCTGTAGTACATAATGTTGCATTACGTGATGACAATCGTACAATTAAGTTGAATTATCATTGTAGCACGAACTCAGCCCCCCCGTCGGCAAAATGATTGATTGAGGTTCAGGTCAACTGAGCCCAGGGTACTGTTGCTTCTCTTGCTATGAAGGCTGGGTAGGTCAGTTGAACCCGATTAGGGTCACATGTAGTGCTATGACATACACGTGTCGGTAGGCAGTACCGAGACTCGATCTCGGGTTGCTGGTGTCAGAAAACAGAGTGATGACCACTACACTATACCGCCGGATATCAGGGTTTCCTGATGGTACTGCTAGATGCAGCGATCGTACCGCCGCCAGCTCATAGCCAGGTTGGGCAAGTCGATTTAGCCTGCTCGGCAGTTTTCGCTTACTCGAGCTCTGGGGCTCGATCCTCGCAGGGGACGGATTCGGATGAGTCGCTTCAGATGAACGGGAGGGGGGTCGCCTAACCTCACTCATGGAACTTATTCGCGCACGGATCTCAGGGTGTTGGGTGTTGGAACAGTGGACACGGTGTAATCAATCATGTCAATAACCACTGTCGATGAACACACGGGCTCTCGACGGTCTGTACCCGGCGATTTTAGGACCCTTCTCCTCACTCCGGAACCCCCGGCTTCAGCCACCCGTGTGGTGCGACCCATGCAAATACCGAAGGACTCGGGTATTCCGGTATAACACCAACGTGTCACTGATTTGGATGGTTGGGCTAGTTAGAGTAAAACTACCACCCATTCCAGAGAATTGTTACATAATGATATCTGAAAGCATCTTCAGTAATCCATGAGACCAAAATTGTCTGGTGTGGTGCGGTGCGGTGCCCCCGAGTCTGCACTATATATGTTGATTACCGGTAATGGTCCAGACCCCACGGTTCGGGTTTCGTCGATGGGAGCTCGAGACCCGCTGCCTAAGACAGCGGGGATTTCACCCGTCCACACATATGATGGCACTGTCTTACAGCCGAGTGCCAGAGCCCCGTCTCACCTTTCTTCTTTTTGTACCACTGCATGACCCTGACTTGTTCAACCCTCCAGGGTGGGAGCTCTCTAGGCCGGGGATTGCCCTGTAGTACATAATGTTGCATTACGTGATGACAATCGTACAATTAAGTTGAATTATCATTGTAGCACGAACTCAGCCCCCCCGTCGGCAAAATGATTGATTGAGGTTCAGGTCAACTGAGCCCAGGGTACTGTTGCTTCTCTTGCTATGAAGGCTGGGTAGGTCAGTTGAACCCGATTAGGGTCACATGTAGTGCTATGACATACACGTGTCGGTAGGCAGTACCGAGACTCGATCTCGGGTTGCTGGTGTCAGAAAACAGAGTGATGACCACTACACTATACCGCCGGATATCAGGGTTTCCTGATGGTACTGCTAGATGCAGCGATCGTACCGCCGCCAGCTCATAGCCAGGTTGGGCAAGTCGATTTAGCCTGCTCGGCAGTTTTCGCTTACTCGAGCTCTGGGGCTCGATCCTCGCAGGGGACGGATTCGGATGAGTCGCTTCAGATGAACGGGAGGGGGGTCGCCTAACCTCACTCATGGAACTTATTCGCGCACGGATCTCAGGGTGTTGGGTGTTGGAACAGTGGACACGGTGTAATCAATCATGTCAATAACCACTGTCGATGAACACACGGGCTCTCGACGGTCTGTACCCGGCGATTTTAGGACCCTTCTCCTCACTCCGGAACCCCCGGCTTCAGCCACCCGTGTGGTGCGACCCATGCAAATACCGAAGGACTCGGGTATTCCGGTATAACACCAACGTGTCACTGATTTGGATGGTTGGGCTAGTTAGAGTAAAACTACCACCCATTCCAGAGAATTGTTACATAATGATATCTGAAAGCATCTTCGTAATCCATGAGACCAAAATTGTCTGGTGTGGTGCGGTGCGGTGCCCCCGAGTCTGCACTATATATGTTGATTACCGGTAATGGTCCAGACCCCACGGTTCGGGTTTCGTCGATGGGAGCTCGAGACCCGCTGCCTAAGACAGCGGGGATTTCACCCGTCCACACATATGATGGCACTGTCTTACAGCCGAGTGCCAGAGCCCCGTCTCACCTTTCTTCTTTTTGTACCACTGCATGACCCTGACTTGTTCAACCCTCCAGGGTGGGAGCTCTCTAGGCCGGGGATTGCCCTGTAGTACATAATGTTGCATTACGTGATGACAATCGTACAATTAAGTTGAATTATCATTGTAGCACGAACTCAGCCCCCCCGTCGGCAAAATGATTGATTGAGGTTCAGGTCAACTGAGCCCAGGGTACTGTTGCTTCTCTTGCTATGAAGGCTGGGTAGGTCAGTTGAACCCGATTAGGGTCACATGTAGTGCTATGACATACACGTGTCGGTAGGCAGTACCGAGACTCGATCTCGGGTTGCTGGTGTCAGAAAACAGAGTGATGACCACTACACTATACCGCCGGATATCAGGGTTTCCTGATGGTACTGCTAGATGCAGCGATCGTACCGCCGCCAGCTCATAGCCAGGTTGGGCAAGTCGATTTAGCCTGCTCGGCAGTTTTCGCTTACTCGAGCTCTGGGGCTCGATCCTCGCAGGGGACGGATTCGGATGAGTCGCTTCAGATGAACGGGAGGGGGGTCGCCTAACCTCACTCATGGAACTTATTCGCGCACGGATCTCAGGGTGTTGGGTGTTGGAACAGTGGACACGGTGTAATCAATCATGTCAATAACCACTGTCGATGAACACACGGGCTCTCGACGGTCTGTACCCGGCGATTTTAGGACCCTTCTCCTCACTCCGGAACCCCCGGCTTCAGCCACCCGTGTGGTGCGACCCATGCAAATACCGAAGGACTCGGGTATTCCGGTATAACACCAACGTGTCACTGATTTGGATGGTTGGGCTAGTTAGAGTAAAACTACCACCCATTCCAGAGAATTGTTACATAATGATATCTGAAAGCATCTTCGTAATCCATGAGACCAAAATTGTCTGGTGTGGTGCGGTGCGGTGCCCCCGAGTCTGCACTATATATGTTGATTACCGGTAATGGTCCAGACCCCACGGTTCGGGTTTCGTCGATGGGAGCTCGAGACCCGCTGCCTAAGACAGCGGGGATTTCACCCGTCCACACATATGATGGCACTGTCTTACAGCCGAGTGCCAGAGCCCCGTCTCACCTTTCTTCTTTTTGTACCACTGCATGACCCTGACTTGTTCAACCCTCCAGGGTGGGAGCTCTCTAGGCCGGGGATTGCCCTGTAGTACATAATGTTGCATTACGTGATGACAATCGTACAATTAAGTTGAATTATCATTGTAGCACGAACTCAGCCCCCCCGTCGGCAAAATGATTGATTGAGGTTCAGGTCAACTGAGCCCAGGGTACTGTTGCTTCTCTTGCTATGAAGGCTGGGTAGGTCAGTTGAACCCGATTAGGGTCACATGTAGTGCTATGACATACACGTGTCGGTAGGCAGTACCGAGACTCGATCTCGGGTTGCTGGTGTCAGAAAACAGAGTGATGACCACTACACTATACCGCCGGATATCAGGGTTTCCTGATGGTACTGCTAGATGCAGCGATCGTACCGCCGCCAGCTCATAGCCAGGTTGGGCAAGTCGATTTAGCCTGCTCGGCAGTTTTCGCTTACTCGAGCTCTGGGGCTCGATCCTCGCAGGGGACGGATTCGGATGAGTCGCTTCAGATGAACGGGAGGGGGGTCGCCTAACCTCACTCATGGAACTTATTCGCGCACGGATCTCAGGGTGTTGGGTGTTGGAACAGTGGACACGGTGTAATCAATCATGTCAATAACCACTGTCGATGAACACACGGGCTCTCGACGGTCTGTACCCGGCGATTTTAGGACCCTTCTCCTCACTCCGGAACCCCCGGCTTCAGCCACCCGTGTGGTGCGACCCATGCAAATACCGAAGGACTCGGGTATTCCGGTATAACACCAACGTGTCACTGATTTGGATGGTTGGGCTAGTTAGAGTAAAACTACCACCCATTCCAGAGAATTGTTACATAATGATATCTGAAAGCATCTTCGTAATCCATGAGACCAAAATTGTCTGGTGTGGTGCGGTGCGGTGCCCCCGAGTCTGCACTATATATGTTGATTACCGGTAATGGTCCAGACCCCACGGTTCGGGTTTCGTCGATGGGAGCTCGAGACCCGCTGCCTAAGACAGCGGGGATTTCACCCGTCCACACATATGATGGCACTGTCTTACAGCCGAGTGCCAGAGCCCCGTCTCACCTTTCTTCTTTTTGTACCACTGCATGACCCTGACTTGTTCAACCCTCCAGGGTGGGAGCTCTCTAGGCCGGGGATTGCCCTGTAGTACATAATGTTGCATTACGTGATGACAATCGTACAATTAAGTTGAATTATCATTGTAGCACGAACTCAGCCCCCCCGTCGGCAAAATGATTGATTGAGGTTCAGGTCAACTGAGCCCAGGGTACTGTTGCTTCTCTTGCTATGAAGGCTGGGTAGGTCAGTTGAACCCGATTAGGGTCACATGTAGTGCTATGACATACACGTGTCGGTAGGCAGTACCGAGACTCGATCTCGGGTTGCTGGTGTCAGAAAACAGAGTGATGACCACTACACTATACCGCCGGATATCAGGGTTTCCTGATGGTACTGCTAGATGCAGCGATCGTACCGCCGCCAGCTCATAGCCAGGTTGGGCAAGTCGATTTAGCCTGCTCGGCAGTTTTCGCTTACTCGAGCTCTGGGGCTCGATCCTCGCAGGGGACGGATTCGGATGAGTCGCTTCAGATGAACGGGAGGGGGGTCGCCTAACCTCACTCATGGAACTTATTCGCGCACGGATCTCAGGGTGTTGGGTGTTGGAACAGTGGACACGGTGTAATCAATCATGTCAATAACCACTGTCGATGAACACACGGGCTCTCGACGGTCTGTACCCGGCGATTTTAGGACCCTTCTCCTCACTCCGGAACCCCCGGCTTCAGCCACCCGTGTGGTGCGACCCATGCAAATACCGAAGGACTCGGGTATTCCGGTATAACACCAACGTGTCACTGATTTGGATGGTTGGGCTAGTTAGAGTAAAACTACCACCCATTCCAGAGAATTGTTACATAATGATATCTGAAAGCATCTTCGTAATCCATGAGACCAAAATTGTCTGGTGTGGTGCGGTGCGGTGCCCCCGAGTCTGCACTATATATGTTGATTACCGGTAATGGTCCAGACCCCACGGTTCGGGTTTCGTCGATGGGAGCTCGAGACCCGCTGCCTAAGACAGCGGGGATTTCACCCGTCCACACATATGATGGCACTGTCTTACAGCCGAGTGCCAGAGCCCCGTCTCACCTTTCTTCTTTTTGTACCACTGCATGACCCTGACTTGTTCAACCCTCCAGGGTGGGAGCTCTCTAGGCCGGGGATTGCCCTGTAGTACATAATGTTGCATTACGTGATGACAATCGTACAATTAAGTTGAATTATCATTGTAGCACGAACTCAGCCCCCCCGTCGGCAAAATGATTGATTGAGGTTCAGGTCAACTGAGCCCAGGGTACTGTTGCTTCTCTTGC
The DNA here is from genome assembly GCA_013435795.1 of Chlamydomonas sp. ICE-L. Taxonomy (NCBI): domain Eukaryota; kingdom Viridiplantae; phylum Chlorophyta; class Chlorophyceae; order Chlamydomonadales; family Chlamydomonadaceae; genus Chlamydomonas; species Chlamydomonas sp. ICE-L. The sequence continues at coordinate 672,654 of JACBWV010000347.1, read as the reverse complement.
TATGAAGGCTGGGTAGGTCAGTTGAACCCGATTAGGGTCACATGTAGTGCTATGACATACACGTGTCGGTAGGCAGTACCGAGACTCGATCTCGGGTTGCTGGTGTCAGAAAACAGAGTGATGACCACTACACTATACCGCCGGATATCAGGGTTTCCTGATGGTACTGCTAGATGCAGCGATCGTACCGCCGCCAGCTCATAGCCAGGTTGGGCAAGTCGATTTAGCCTGCTCGGCAGTTTTCGCTTACTCGAGCTCTGGGGCTCGATCCTCGCAGGGGACGGATTCGGATGAGTCGCTTCAGATGAACGGGAGGGGGGTCGCCTAACCTCACTCATGGAACTTATTCGCGCACGGATCTCAGGGTGTTGGGTGTTGGAACAGTGGACACGGTGTAATCAATCATGTCAATAACCACTGTCGATGAACACACGGGCTCTCGACGGTCTGTACCCGGCGATTTTAGGACCCTTCTCCTCACTCCGGAACCCCCGGCTTCAGCCACCCGTGTGGTGCGACCCATGCAAATACCGAAGGACTCGGGTATTCCGGTATAACACCAACGTGTCACTGATTTGGATGGTTGGGCTAGTTAGAGTAAAACTACCACCCATTCCAGAGAATTGTTACATAATGATATCTGAAAGCATCTTCGTAATCCATGAGACCAAAATTGTCTGGTGTGGTGCGGTGCGGTGCCCCCGAGTCTGCACTATATATGTTGATTACCGGTAATGGTCCAGACCCCACGGTTCGGGTTTCGTCGATGGGAGCTCGAGACCCGCTGCCTAAGACAGCGGGGATTTCACCCGTCCACACATATGATGGCACTGTCTTACAGCCGAGTGCCAGAGCCCCGTCTCACCTTTCTTCTTTTTGTACCACTGCATGACCCTGACTTGTTCAACCCTCCAGGGTGGGAGCTCTCTAGGCCGGGGATTGCCCTGTAGTACATAATGTTGCATTACGTGATGACAATCGTACAATTAAGTTGAATTATCATTGTAGCACGAACTCAGCCCCCCCGTCGGCAAAATGATTGATTGAGGTTCAGGTCAACTGAGCCCAGGGTACTGTTGCTTCTCTTGCTATGAAGGCTGGGTAGGTCAGTTGAACCCGATTAGGGTCACATGTAGTGCTATGACATACACGTGTCGGTAGGCAGTACCGAGACTCGATCTCGGGTTGCTGGTGTCAGAAAACAGAGTGATGACCACTACACTATACCGCCGGATATCAGGGTTTCCTGATGGTACTGCTAGATGCAGCGATCGTACCGCCGCCAGCTCATAGCCAGGTTGGGCAAGTCGATTTAGCCTGCTCGGCAGTTTTCGCTTACTCGAGCTCTGGGGCTCGATCCTCGCAGGGGACGGATTCGGATGAGTCGCTTCAGATGAACGGGAGGGGGGTCGCCTAACCTCACTCATGGAACTTATTCGCGCACGGATCTCAGGGTGTTGGGTGTTGGAACAGTGGACACGGTGTAATCAATCATGTCAATAACCACTGTCGATGAACACACGGGCTCTCGACGGTCTGTACCCGGCGATTTTAGGACCCTTCTCCTCACTCCGGAACCCCCGGCTTCAGCCACCCGTGTGGTGCGACCCATGCAAATACCGAAGGACTCGGGTATTCCGGTATAACACCAACGTGTCACTGATTTGGATGGTTGGGCTAGTTAGAGTAAAACTACCACCCATTCCAGAGAATTGTTACATAATGATATCTGAAAGCATCTTCGTAATCCATGAGACCAAAATTGTCTGGTGTGGTGCGGTGCGGTGCCCCCGAGTCTGCACTATATATGTTGATTACCGGTAATGGTCCAGACCCCACGGTTCGGGTTTCGTCGATGGGAGCTCGAGACCCGCTGCCTAAGACAGCGGGGATTTCACCCGTCCACACATATGATGGCACTGTCTTACAGCCGAGTGCCAGAGCCCCGTCTCACCTTTCTTCTTTTTGTACCACTGCATGACCCTGACTTGTTCAACCCTCCAGGGTGGGAGCTCTCTAGGCCGGGGATTGCCCTGTAGTACATAATGTTGCATTACGTGATGACAATCGTACAATTAAGTTGAATTATCATTGTAGCACGAACTCAGCCCCCCCGTCGGCAAAATGATTGATTGAGGTTCAGGTCAACTGAGCCCAGGGTACTGTTGCTTCTCTTGCTATGAAGGCTGGGTAGGTCAGTTGAACCCGATTAGGGTCACATGTAGTGCTATGACATACACGTGTCGGTAGGCAGTACCGAGACTCGATCTCGGGTTGCTGGTGTCAGAAAACAGAGTGATGACCACTACACTATACCGCCGGATATCAGGGTTTCCTGATGGTACTGCTAGATGCAGCGATCGTACCGCCGCCAGCTCATAGCCAGGTTGGGCAAGTCGATTTAGCCTGCTCGGCAGTTTTCGCTTACTCGAGCTCTGGGGCTCGATCCTCGCAGGGGACGGATTCGGATGAGTCGCTTCAGATGAACGGGAGGGGGGTCGCCTAACCTCACTCATGGAACTTATTCGCGCACGGATCTCAGGGTGTTGGGTGTTGGAACAGTGGACACGGTGTAATCAATCATGTCAATAACCACTGTCGATGAACACACGGGCTCTCGACGGTCTGTACCCGGCGATTTTAGGACCCTTCTCCTCACTCCGGAACCCCCGGCTTCAGCCACCCGTGTGGTGCGACCCATGCAAATACCGAAGGACTCGGGTATTCCGGTATAACACCAACGTGTCACTGATTTGGATGGTTGGGCTAGTTAGAGTAAAACTACCACCCATTCCAGAGAATTGTTACATAATGATATCTGAAAGCATCTTCGTAATCCATGAGACCAAAATTGTCTGGTGTGGTGCGGTGCGGTGCCCCCGAGTCTGCACTATATATGTTGATTACCGGTAATGGTCCAGACCCCACGGTTCGGGTTTCGTCGATGGGAGCTCGAGACCCGCTGCCTAAGACAGCGGGGATTTCACCCGTCCACACATATGATGGCACTGTCTTACAGCCGAGTGCCAGAGCCCCGTCTCACCTTTCTTCTTTTTGTACCACTGCATGACCCTGACTTGTTCAACCCTCCAGGGTGGGAGCTCTCTAGGCCGGGGATTGCCCTGTAGTACATAATGTTGCATTACGTGATGACAATCGTACAATTAAGTTGAATTATCATTGTAGCACGAACTCAGCCCCCCCGTCGGCAAAATGATTGATTGAGGTTCAGGTCAACTGAGCCCAGGGTACTGTTGCTTCTCTTGCTATGAAGGCTGGGTAGGTCAGTTGAACCCGATTAGGGTCACATGTAGTGCTATGACATACACGTGTCGGTAGGCAGTACCGAGACTCGATCTCGGGTTGCTGGTGTCAGAAAACAGAGTGATGACCACTACACTATACCGCCGGATATCAGGGTTTCCTGATGGTACTGCTAGATGCAGCGATCGTACCGCCGCCAGCTCATAGCCAGGTTGGGCAAGTCGATTTAGCCTGCTCGGCAGTTTTCGCTTACTCGAGCTCTGGGGCTCGATCCTCGCAGGGGACGGATTCGGATGAGTCGCTTCAGATGAACGGGAGGGGGGTCGCCTAACCTCACTCATGGAACTTATTCGCGCACGGATCTCAGGGTGTTGGGTGTTGGAACAGTGGACACGGTGTAATCAATCATGTCAATAACCACTGTCGATGAACACACGGGCTCTCGACGGTCTGTACCCGGCGATTTTAGGACCCTTCTCCTCACTCCGGAACCCCCGGCTTCAGCCACCCGTGTGGTGCGACCCATGCAAATACCGAAGGACTCGGGTATTCCGGTATAACACCAACGTGTCACTGATTTGGATGGTTGGGCTAGTTAGAGTAAAACTACCACCCATTCCAGAGAATTGTTACATAATGATATCTGAAAGCATCTTCGTAATCCATGAGACCAAAATTGTCTGGTGTGGTGCGGTGCGGTGCCCCCGAGTCTGCACTATATATGTTGATTACCGGTAATGGTCCAGACCCCACGGTTCGGGTTTCGTCGATGGGAGCTCGAGACCCGCTGCCTAAGACAGCGGGGATTTCACCCGTCCACACATATGATGGCACTGTCTTACAGCCGAGTGCCAGAGCCCCGTCTCACCTTTCTTCTTTTTGTACCACTGCATGACCCTGACTTGTTCAACCCTCCAGGGTGGGAGCTCTCTAGGCCGGGGATTGCCCTGTAGTACATAATGTTGCATTACGTGATGACAATCGTACAATTAAGTTGAATTATCATTGTAGCACGAACTCAGCCCCCCCGTCGGCAAAATGATTGATCGAGGTTCAGGTCAACTGAGCCCAGGGTACTGTTGCTTCTCTTGCTATGAAGGCTGGGTAGGTCAGTTGAACCCGATTAGGGTCACATGTAGTGCTATGACATACACGTGTCGGTAGGCAGTACCGAGACTCGAACTCGGGTTGCTGGTGTCAGAAACCAGAGTGATGACCACTACACTATACCGCCGGATATCAGGGTTTCCTGATGGTACTGCTAGATGCAGCGATCGTACCGCCGCCAGCTCATAGCCAGGTTGGGCAAGTCGATTTAGCCTGCTCGGCAGTTTTCGCTTACTCGAGCTCTGGGGCTCGATCCTCGCAGGGGACGGATTCGGATGAGTCGCTTCAGATGAACGGGAGGGGGGTCGCCTAACCTCACTCATGGAACTTATTCGCGCACGGATCTCAGGGTGTTGGGTGTTGGAACAGTGGACACGGTGTAATCAATCATGTCAATAACCACTGTCGATGAACACACGGGCTCTCGACGGTCTGTACCCGGCGATTTTAGGACCCTTCTCCTCACTCCGGAACCCCCGGCTTCAGCCACCCGTGTGGTGCGACCCATGCAAATACCGAAGGACTCGGGTATTCCGGTATAACACCAACGTGTCACTGATTTGGATGGTTGGGCTAGTTAGAGTAAAACTACCACCCATTCCAGAGAATTGTTACATAATGATATCTGAAAGCATCTTCGTAATCCATGAGACCAAAATTGTCTGGTGTGGTGCGGTGCGGTGCCCCCGAGTCTGCACTATATATGTTGATTACCGGTAATGGTCCAGACCCCACGGTTCGGGTTTCGTCGATGGGAGCTCGAGACCCGCTGCCTAAGACAGCGGGGATTTCACCCGTCCACACATATGATGGCACTGTCTTACAGCCGAGTGCCAGAGCCCCGTCTCACCTTTCTTCTTTTTGTACCACTGCATGACCCTGACTTGTTCAACCCTCCAGGGTGGGAGCTCTCTAGGCCGGGGCCTGATTGCCCTGTAGTACATAATGTTGCATTACGTGATGACAATCGTACAATTAAGTTGAATTATCATTGTAGCACGAACTCAGCCCCCCCGTCGGCAAAATGATTGATTGAGGTTCAGGTCAACTGAACCCAGGGTACTGTTGCTTCTCTTGCTATGAAGGCTGGGTAGGTCAGTTGAACCCGATTAGGGTCACATGTAGTACTATGACATACACGTGTCGGTAGGCAGTACCGAGACTCGAACTCACGTTGCTGGTGTCAGAAACCAGAGTGATGACCACTACACTATACCGCCGGATATCAGGGTTTCCTGATGGTACTGCTAGATGCAGCGATCGTACCGCCGCCAGCTCATAGCCAGGTTGGGCAAGTCGATTTAGCCTGCTCGGCAGTTTTCGCTTACTTGAGCTCTGGGGCTCGATCCTCGCAGGGGACGGATTCGGATGAGTCGCTTCAGATGAACGGGAGGGGGGTCGCCTAACCTCACTCATGGAACTTATTCGCGCACGGATCTCAGGGTGTTGGGTGTTGGAACAGTGGACACGGTGTAATCAATCATGTCAATAACCACTGTCGATGAACACACGGGCTCTCGACGGTCTGTACCCGGCGATTTTAGGACCCTTCTCCTCACTCCGGAACCCCCGGCTTCAGCCACCCGTGTGGTGCGACCCATGCAAATACCGAAGGACTCGGGTATTCCGGTATAACACCAACGTGTCACTGATTTGGATGGTTGGGCTAGTTAGAGTAAAACTACCACCCATTCCAGAGAATTGTTACATAATGATATCTGAAAGCATCTTCCATGAGACCAACATTGTCTGGTGTGGTGCGCAGGGTACTTCATTCTGTCAATTTGGTCTGCCCGTTTCGCGCACTTGCCATTATTTTACTGCCCCCAAAGCGCAGTTGCCTTCAAAAAAGTGCGCGTTTCCGAAAGAGCGCACTCACCTCTTTAAAAACTGCGCGTTTCGCGCACCACTTTTTTCAATTAGTGCGCTATTGGTCATTTTTTTGCATGAGCTGTGGTGACACAGGGTGTCAGCCTGACAGGGAGGAGGTTGCTGCAAGGACAAGGAGACCGGGTTGTGGAAACAGGCACAGACACAGGAACCGCTGTTACAAACTTACACGACCAAATCATCGCTTTAAATAATGTAACAATGTAGCCAAGTCTGTAGAACAGTACGGGAAGGCAACACCTTGAGAATGGGTAGCTCCACCTAATGAAAATTGAGTCATCATCTGGTGGCTGCACTGCTGCCTGAACTGGTACATCATCCTCGACTCCAAAGCCGACAAGGACAAAATCAGGCTGATCATACCCCTAAATCGACACCAACACGGATGGCGAGGGGGGGTCTGGTGGAGGAGGCATGGAGCACTTCGGCGCAGGAGAGGTGGCAGCCAGTCCAGCAGCTTTAGGCCCCTTCCGTATCAGCTTGGATAACACTCCGGAGAGTGGACTTAGTGTGTGCAGCACGCCAATCTATAAATGCGGAGACGAGAATAAATATTACAAAAGATAGTGGAACCATAAAGGGACACCAGCGGAGGAAAGGGGGGGGCGGTAGCCTGGAACCTGATCAGGGTACAGGTTAGACAGCGCGTGTCAGAAGAACCGATGACGCAGTCAACAGTAAGCTGACATAGTACTGTCAGGACCGATAGTTCTAAGGAAGTACATAAGTAGTCACCAAGTCATAAAACGCGTGAGAGCACCGCAATTCATGCTGACACTCCACCTATGACACAGGTGACATACAATACTACTTCTCCACCTATGGCACTGGTGACATAGAACTATATGTAACAGATTGAAAAAAAAAAAAATCAAAGAACTCCGAAAATTCGAGAGAACTTCAAATGGAAACCCAAAGGTTTATAAGAAGGAATGAAACACGGCAAAAACCAAAATTTGCCAAGTTAGAAAAGGATGAAAACCGAATATCAAAGATGGGTAACAACGGTATAGAAAAACCGATCCGGGAATAGGAACCTAATGCCATACAATGATAACCAAAGAAACCGATGTAACCAAAAAAAAAATACCCTAAGAAGAAGCGGTCATCCCAAGCATCCGCATAAACCTCCAGAACACAGCAGGATCAAGGGGCTTGGTGAAGGGGTCAGCACAGTTGTCCTTGGTGTTAACATAGGTAACATCTAGTGAACCGTCCTCCACCAGCTCCTTGATGTAGTGATGAATAACATCAATGTGCTTGCTGCGAGGGAGGAGCTGCCAGTCATTGGCCCATCTCAGAGACCCTATGTTGTCACCCTGAATGGTAACTAAATCATAAGGCAGACCCAGATCCACCCTCAACTTCTTCAACCATTGCACCTCCCTGGCAGCCTGAGACAGGGCCTGATACTCAGCCTCACAAGAGCTAATGGCAACTGTAGGCTGCCTCTTGCTCATCCAGTTCACTATGCACCCTCCAGCCAGGACAGCAAAGCCAGTCTGAGATCTCCTGTCAGACCCATCATCAGCAAAGGATGAGTCACTAAAGACAGTAAAAGAGAAATCAGGGCTGTGTGTGTAAGTGAGTCCCAGGTGGGAATGTGACCTCAAATACAAAAGCAAACGCTTGGCTGCCCCCCACAGGGGGACGGTAGGGTGAGCAGAAAACCTGGACAGGTAGCTCACAGCAAAGGCAATATCAGGCCTGGTGCAAGTAGCCAGGTATAGCAAAGCACCAACAAGAGAGAGGTACTGGCTATTAGAGGACAGGGGTTCTCCAGGTGGGTCAGTGACGGTGGACTTGTCCATGGGGGCACCAAACCTGGGCTTGGCAGCAGCAGTCAGACCAAACTGCTCCACCAGATCAACAATGTAGGAGTGCTGGGAGAGGTTGATCTGAACACACCTGCCGTCAGAGTCAAGTGTACAAGCCATGTCCAAGGAGAGGAACTGAACCGGCACACCCATCTCTTTGACCTCCCAGCCAGCTTTCTCCATAGCCTTGATCAGCAAAACACACCTATCCAGCTCACTAAAAGCACAGATAAAATCATCAACATAGGTTAGGACATAGCTCCACCCACCATTAGAATCCCTCCTAAAATACAGAGCAGGTTCCGCCTTGCACATAATAAAACCATGTGCAACCAAAACCCGCTTGACATCCATACTCCAAGCCCTGGGCGCCTGTTTCAAACCATAAAGGGACTTGATCAGCTTGCACACAAGGGGAACACCGTTAGGACCAAGTACCTTAAAGCCCTCAGGCTGGTGGCAGTACAGGTCCAGAACAGGTTCAAGGGGAGCATTCAGAAATGCAGTCTTGATGTCCAGCTGCCGAACAAACATCTTCCTATGAGTGATGGCAGCCAGGAGCACCCTCAGACCTGCTTTAGAAGAAACGGGGGCATATACATCATGAAAATCCAACCCAGGACGCTGCAGAAAACCACGAACCACAAAACGTGCCTCGAAGCGAATAGAACCATCAACCCCAACCTTCTTCACAAATAACCACCTGCCAGACAGGACCCTCTGTTTAGGAGGCAGTGGAGTGAGCGCCCATGTGCCATGGGCATGTAGGGACGCCATCTCATCCTTCATAGCAAGGAGCCATTGATCCCTGTCAGGGTTGGTGAGAAGCATGGCAGCTTTGAAGGTCAGTTCAGTGGAAGTGGAAATGTATGCTCCCACGTACAAGCAGTGTACTTGTACATGAGCAGCGGGGATATCAGCAGTATCAGCAGTAACCGGTAGTATAGCCCCCAGTGCAGAACTACTGCCCGGTTGAACAGGGCCGGCCTTATTTGCCTCTATATCAACGAAGCCTGGGTCGACCGGAACACCCCAGCCATACGCAGTATCGGAACCCGACCAGTGTTCCAGATCATCACTTGCACTATCGGCAACGGCTACATCATCACATGGGCTTGACCCGAGTAATCCACCAGGGACGACAGGAGGCGTCTGAATGAACGACACCCGCGAGCCATCCGAGGTGGTCGGAGGTTGGCGACTATTAGTCAATGGACCTGTTCCAGGTACCACTATGATCGAAGGCTGTCGTAATCCTAAATCTTCACCGACGAAATGTGGCGCAGAGGAGGGCCTGGCGACCCCCTGCGATTCGGCTAAGATTTTATCTGAAAGAACTGCAGAATCTCGCCCGCCCAGTGCCTTCACACACAATACAGCACCATCAGCCCCTGACCTGGGACGCAAGGTCATCCCATGATCAGGGCAACGGTCGACAATTGGGGTTAGCAAAGGGTAAAGGGAATTAACCGTAGGCACAGGCATATGTCCGTTGATAGCGGCAGGGATGCGAGAGACATACGGCGACCCGTCATAGGGAGATAGCCCAGGAATACAGTTATGATCAAACTGCTCATAGAAGAGTACATCACGACTCTCTACTACCTGGCGCAACTTAGGAACCCAAACAAAATAACCCTTACTCACCAGGGAATACCCAACCAGTCTACCAGATAACGCCCTTTCGTCCAGCTTGTTGCGCTTCTTCCCATTGACTAACGTAACGTAGCAAGGGCATCCGAACACGCGCAACATCGACACATCAGGCTGAACCCCAAAGAAAAGCTCATGAGGAGTCTTATCTCCCTGATTGGGCAAGCGATTACGAAGGTAACACGCAGCTAGGAAGGCATAGGGCCAGAAAGACGTAGTTAGCTTAGACTCCAGGTGGATGCTCCTAGCTATAGACTGTAAGACCCCATTGTACCTCTCCACAGTTGCATTCTGCTGTGCAGTGTATGCCAAAGATAACTCATGCACTGCCCCAACCGATATCAGCCAATCCTCAAACCACTTTACTATAAACTCCTTAGCCCTGTCAGACCTCAGGCACTTAAAGGCAAACCCGTGCAGCTGATTCATCCATCTGAGGATGATAGTCTGAACTGCTAAGGGAGCTTCATCCCTGGTCCTCAAGCACAACACTTCAGCATAGCCAGAGTGTTGGTCTGTGAGGCACAGAATATAAAACTCCCCACTCAGACCTCTAATATGAACTGGCCCCATGATGTCCAAGTGAAGGCGTTGGAGAGGTGCATTGATCGGAGTAGTGCTTGCTTTAGGAAAAGGGAGACGTTTGCCCTTAGCCTTTTGACAAGCATCACAAGGGATCTTAGCCAGTTTTTGGACCTGGTTGAGTGAGAGGGGTAAGTTGTTAACCATACCCTTCTTGACAAGTCTGTGCATGGCATCATAGCCGGGGTGACCCAGCCGCCTATGCCACAGCCATTCAGGAGTGGTAGGGATAACAACTCCACCGTCCTCATCAACATCAAGTGCAAAAGCTGGGTAATTGTCAGCACCAAACGAACAGCCACTGGTGGTGTAACAAGGCCTACATGCAAACTTGTAAACACCATCACTGGAGGCAGGGAAGGACCAGAGAATAGAAGAGCCCTGAGTGGCAGTGCAACTAATACTATCAAAAGAAATCTTGCAGTGGAGAGAATGAGCCACAGCATTTACTGACAGGAGGTTCACCGGACAGTGAGGAATGTAGAGAACATTAGTTAGAATGATTGGTGTTGGTAACCAATCACTACATAACTCAATGGATCCCTTACCTACTGCCCGTTGAACCACACCATCACCAAATCGAACTGATGGCAGATTCAGTGGAACATCAAACACAGTGAACAAAGATCTATCACCTGTGATGGACATTCCAGCTCCAGAATCCACATGCCAGACACCCTCAGACAGGCTCGGACTACACACATTTTAGAACCTAGAGGTGCAGGAGAATAGGACAGGGCTTACCTGCTACTTCTGCATAGCAAACCCATCAATTTGAGCCTGCAAGGAAGACAATTGCTTTGGAGTAAGGTGACCTGGAAGGGCCAGGTTAGCAGGCAACGGTGAAGGAAGCGTTGGTTCTGCACGACCAGGGACCCTTCGCAGGGCAGGGAACTTCGTCCAGCAACGGTCCTCCGAGTGACCATCCTTGTGGGGGCATGGTCCCCAGGTGCATTCCAGGCGCCTCTTGTTCGACCCAGAACCACCACCAGTCTTCTGCCGCCGCTGAAGTGCAGCATTAGCAGGAAACTGAGGAGCGGTCCGGGACCAACCAGGATGCCTGGAATCCGACTGAGGGAGCGCTATGTTAAGAATATCTAGCTGCCTATATTCCTCTAGACAGGACCAGTACTCAACAGGTTGCTGGTTGTATATCAGGATACCATACTTAATCCGCAGCGTTTCGAACCGGGGCAGACTCGCACCTTGAACTATAATGCCCATGGCGTGACGCTGATTCTGCGGAAACCCAGCACTGCGCAGGTCAGTGCACATACCGCGAACCCGACGAAAGAAAGCGTCAACGTGCTCATGAGTGCCCATGACCGAAGCATGATACTCCTTCAGCAAGAGAGGGACACGCGAGGCAAGGGCATCGGACTGCTGCCTCCGGATATGCAAAAAGATATCCCGAGGTGAAGCAAAGTCCCTATACACCTTGACTAGGGCATCCGTCATGTTGGCAAGCATCATGGATAAGATCATGAACTCTTGGCGGGGTAGGGTAAGCGCACTGAAACCCGACAGTGCAGGATCGACACTAGACTCACCATGAGAGGCCGAAGTTCCAGCAGCAGGAGGAGCACACCGAGGAGCTAAAGACTCACGAATCGCCAGAAAATACTCAGCAGCAAGACCAGCGTCATAAGCGCGCTGGTCATCTAAGTTCCTGATGAGATCTAGGGAACGCGCAACACGCACAATGAGCTCGAAATCAGGACGAACAGGACAGAAAGGGAGTGGCACCTTAACAAACTGGTAACCTCGCAGGTCACTGTTCCTACGCCCAACCCCTCCAGAGGTCACACCATTAGCAGGAGGGTAGTTAATCCCTGGCATAACAGGTCCCAGAAAAGCCCGACACTCTAGACCTAGCTCAGAATAAGCCATCACACGCCTAGGCCTAGGGCGACCCTTGCTATCAACCATAGCCTGAGTGGCAGTCATATCCAGCCTACCGTACAGAGTGCGGTCCAAGGATTCCCCAGCATGTTGAGCTTGGCGGATAAGACGGCAGTCCTGCAGGGATAGACGCAGAGGATGTCCGCCATCGAGCAGATGCTCCCAGGAGTCGCATGACAGCGAAGGAGGCACATATGGCGGAGGGCCAGGAGCAGGGGGCTGCTCCACAGGCGGAGGCGGGGGTGGAGGGGGCTCCTGCGAAGGGCCAGCAAAGGATGCGCGGCCAGCAGCAGCAGCAGAAGCCTCTCGAGCACGAGTATTGTAGCCAGACAGACCTCGGTCCGGAGGCAAGGTGAAAGACGCAGACTTCTGCATCAAAGACGGCCTGGCCACCTCCGGGTGGACAGGTGGAAGGGGCGCAAGCAGAGGCGCAGAGACTGGATCAGGCTTAAACTCCGGGGAAGGCGCAAGAGCAGGTGCCGACAGAGGCTCATACACAGGAGAGACGGTAGAATTGAACTCTCGAGTAGCAGTGGAAGGAGTGACTCCACCGAAGTCACCACTCATAGCACTCTGCAGATCTTCATCACCATCATCAGAGTCATCAGCATAGCCATCTGCACGGCGATGACTAGCAAGTTCTTGATAGTCGTAGTCAAAACGGGCATCAGGAGGAGGAGGCGCCCTTGCGTACTGGATAATCTGAGTGGAAGCACAGCAGAGTCGCATCAGAACGTCCTCAATCTCAGGAGAGAGACGTCGGACAGTAGCAGAAAGAGCCGTAAAGGTGGAGGATTGATTGGGGGGGGGGGGTTACTTCCACGATGGCGGAAGGACTCTCATGACCGCTAGCAGAGGCAGCTGGTGCACAGACGTCTAGCCAATCATCAAGAGGACCCGGGTCCTCCTTAGGAAGGACACGGTCGCAGCCATTGCTGATAATGACACTGCGCATCCCGCGCGTCCAAGATTCTCCATTCTTGTCGTGGAGTTTCTCAAAATTAGCGGGAGGCCCTCGCGGAAGTTGCATCGCAAAGCAGTGGTAGTAAATGAGGGACCGTATAACCTATCAGCTTGGATAACACTCCGGAGAGTGGACTTAGTGTGTGCAGCACGCCAATCTATAAATGCGGAGACGAGAATAAATATTACAAAAGATAGTGGAACCATAAAGGGACACCAGCGGAGGAAAGGGGGGGGCGGTAGCCTGGAACCTGATCAGGGTACAGGTTAGACAGCGCGTGTCAGAAGAACCGATGACGCAGTCAACAGTAAGCTGACATAGTACTGTCAGGACCGATAGTTCTAAGGAAGTACATAAGTAGTCACCAAGTCATAAAACGCGTGAGAGCACCGCAATTCATGCTGACATTCCGCTTCGGGGACACCTCGGGGAAGACACCCACTGCACGATATGGGATGAAATTAGAAGTCAGCAGAGGAAAGGGGGAAAGCAATGTGATTCTGGCTGTACTCGAGAAAGCGAAGTAACCTTAATTTTATAACCCAGTCGATGCGATAATCGAGGGCAAACGAGGGACGCTTTCTTAATAGCTCAGGTCAGACAATTTCAGCAGAGCACGAGGCAGTCGAACTTGCTTCTGCTACAGATGGATGCATTAGCAAGCTTAGTCTTTTAGTCATGGTTGCCGGACATCTCGAGGAGCAGGAGCTAGGGGCAGTGGCGACGAGGAGGCGAGGGCTGGAGCTAGGGGCAGAGAGCAGGGTCGACACTCCAACTCCGACTGCACAAAGTGGAATGAAATTAGGTAAGAAACTCGAAGTCAGCCAGATAGCGAATCAAAAAGCAACTCGCAATTCAACGAGTCAACTCGCAAGTCAGCAATTTAGCTAATCGACTGGTCTAATCACAAGCATCAAACTTACTTTGTTTCCACGAGCTTGCTGCAGCGAGCAGTGGTGAACTGGCGACAGCAGGAGCGACGAGGAGGCTAGGGCACGAGCTAGGGGTAGAGAGGAGGACAGAGGCGAACTGGCGATGACAGAGATCGGAATGAAAGCAGAATTATGCCATTGAGATTCCGAATTGACTTGACTGAGGCGATTGGGCGGTTGCAGTTCTGTTACAATTCAAATCCACGTTGCAGGTTTGCAGTTACCTTTCAGCCACCAGTGCAGCCATTATTACTCTGTGACAGCCTCAATTTGAAGTCACTCACTCACTGAGTGAGTATCACTCTATCTGATCTGGGGAAAGAGAGGAAGCGCACAAAGCGCAGAAAGCGCACAGTCAGTAAAAATAGGAGAGCGCACAGGTAGTCAAAAAAACTGCCCGGAGCGCGCAGAGGGTGTTAAAAAAACTGCCCGTTTAGCGCAGTCGGGCTCCAAAACCCTGCCCGTTTTCGCGCAGTCACGCGCGCGATGTAGTACCCTGGTGGTGCGGTGCGGTGCCCCCGAGTCTGCACTATATATGTTGATTACCGGTAATGGTCCAGACCCCACGGTTCGGGTTTCGTCGATGGGAGCTCGAGACCCGCTGCCTAAGACAGCGGGGGTTTCACCCTATCAGCATGAATAGCGGTGCTCTCGCTTGTTTTATGTCTTGGTGACTCCTTGTGTACTCCCTTAGAACTATCGGTCCTGACAGTACTATGTCAGCTTCCTGTTGACTGCGTCATCGGTTCTTCTGACACGCGCTGTCTAGCCTGTACCCTGATCAGGTTCCAGGCTACCGCCCCCTTTCCTCCACTGGTGCCCCTTAATGGGTCTCCTGTGCTTGTAACTTATTCTCGTCTCCGCATTTATAGATTGGCGTGCTGCACACACAAAGTCCACTCTCCGGAGTGTTATCCAAGCTGATAGGTTATACGGCCCTTCATTTACTACCACTGCTTTGCGATGCAACTTCCGCGAGGACCTCCCGCCATTTTGAGAAACTCCATGACATGGATGGTCTTTCCTGGACGCGCGGGATGCGCAGTATCATTCTCAGCGATGGCTGCGACCAATCCTTCCAACGGAGGAACGGCTCCTCTTGATGATTGGCTAGACGTTTGTGCACCAGCTGCCTTTGCTAGCGGTCATGAGAGTCCTTCCGCCATCGTGGAAGTAACCCCCCCCGGTCATTCCTCCATCTTCTCTTCCTTTTCCTCCCCTGCCGTCTGTCGCCTCCTCCCGTCTGTCGTAGATGACTGTGACGTGCAGACTCAAGTCGGCGACTAGCCTGGACATCGGTGGAGATACCCCGTCTTCGTCTGCTCGCGTCCTTGACGTCGCTAACCTTTCTCCGGTGTTTGAGGCTCTGCCTGCATACCGGAGGTTGCCAAGCCGACCAAGCTCCCTGCTGATGTCTACGTCGTCTTTGCCCCCTTTGCTCTGCCCAGCCGACGGTCGGCTACTGGCATGAGCTTGCGCTCTAGTGGCTCTGTGCTACCTTCTGGAGAAATTTTTCGATCAAGCTGGCGGATCGCCGGCACTGCCGTAGGGTTCGCCAGAGGAGGACGACCTACGCGTCTGGACCTGGAGATTCTGGAGGTGGTAGGAAGCAGGAAGGTATGGTCAGCACCACTACGGGTGCTGCTCCCTCTACCCCCCAACCGGGTGAGTCGAGCGATAGAGGGGGGGACTTGGGATTGACTGATCATCGACGGCGGGATATTAGGACCTTTACATGCCTCGGCTCTGCTCTTCGCATCCTAGCGATAAATGTTCGGATTCTGCCCTTGCGATTTGCGATTTTCTGCCATTGGTGCGATTGTCTGCACCAGGTGTGACTTGCTGCACTGTCATTCTCGTCTCCTTTTTCCCATACCTCAAATCTCGACTTCGACCTAACGCTTCCCCACCTTCTGTGATCCCAGGTCTCGCAGCGCCGGACTTCGCCCATGCTACAGGCCGCAGTGGACGCCGTCCGGCCCTAGTCCAGCGGCCGTGGAGGATCTTTGGCATGATATCTTGGTGGATATTTTTCTCTCTTAGGCTCCTTGTGACCCCTGGGTGCGTCCCGTGCCCCTGGTTCCCCCCTTAGGTGTATGCCTTAGCTACGTGAGTTTGAGTTCAAGTGTTTGAGTTCTGATAGGGCTTAGGAATTTTTAGTTAAGTGGTATAGAGGCATGGTTGATCTCGATTAGTTGGGGCATGCATGAGTTGTTGATGATGACACTGCTCAGCATGGTGCTAGTGTGTTATCTTTGCAATCGCGTGTTCATCTAGGGAGACAAGACTCCTTCGGAGCTTTTCTTTGGGGTTGCACCTGATGTGTCGTTGTTGCGTTTGTTTGGTTGCCCTTGCTATGTAATCTTAGTATTGGGCAGTCACGCAACAAGCTAGTTAGAAAGGCATTATTTGGTAGACTGGTTGGGTATTCCCTGGTGAGTAAGGGTTATTATATTTGGGTTTCCAATGTTGCGCCAGTTAGTAGTGAGTAGTGATGTACTCTCTATCTCCAGTTCAGTTCTAAACTGTCTTCCTGGGTTCTCCCTTTAGTATGGGTCCCCGTGCCCGCTTGCATCCCTCCTGTCATCAAACGGTGATATGTTATGTGTTACCGGTAATTCCCTACGCCCTTTAACAACCCCAATTGTTGTTGGCTGGCCTGGCTGGGATGTATCATTGTTGCATTCTAGACCAGGGCCTGATCTTGCTGTATTGTGTGTGAAGTTTTAGGGCGGGTGGGAGTTGGATATCCAACTATAATCTTAGCCGAATCTCAGGGGGTCGCCAGGCCCTCCTCTGTGCCACGTTTTAGCGGTGAAGCTTTAGGATTTAGACAGCCTTCGATCATAGTGGTACCTGGATCAGGTCCATTGACTAATAGTCGCCAACCTCCGACCACCTCGGATGGCTCGCGGGTGTCGATAATTCCGACGCCTCCTGTCGTCCCTGGTGGATTACTCGGGTCAAGCCCATGTGATGATGTAGCCGTTGCCGAATGGGTAAGCGATGATCTTGAACACTGGTCTAGCTTGATACTGCGTATGGCTGGGGTGTTACAGTCAACCCAGGATTCATTGTTTTAGGTGCTGCTGGTTCTCATACGTAGGTTAACATGGCCCTATGTGTGAGTGCCTATTCCTCAGCACCTCCTAGACTGACTTATAGGATAGTCTAGATTGGTGGAGCGTTACGACGCTTTGTTTAGGCAGCTTCCTTCCAGCTGTCTTTCTTGGTTTTGGTGGAAGGTGGTACTTAATTCAGACCACCGTTATAGCGTCTTGATGGTTTCTGACTCTTAGTTCCATAGGCAGATGGTTCGTTCGGTGGAGCTCATCATAGATTAGCTATTTCTTTTTACTCCACACTGTTTTTAGATCACCAGCCCCTCATGTGATTGGAACTTTTTGTGGAGTGTAGTAGTTATTTCCCTTCGGATTTTACAGTGAATTGGTGGGCTGGGTAATCTTGCAGTTGTACTTGCAGATGTACCGCCGCTCACCTCTTTCTTGTTTTCCGAGTGTATTTCAAGCGCCCTTTCAGTCCATCCTTTGCAGTAAATTCTTTGAAGTCCTTTTTATGCGTTTACTATTTTTCAGGTGGACAATAGGTTTTATGTACTATGGTTGTACATCTACCCTTCTATTGTTCATTGAACTGTGTTTCCTTTGTTGGTTACAAGTTTCTTGAAAATTTTAACTTCGCATCCTTTGGATTTTTTCAGTTGCTGCAGGTTTGGTTTGCTTTAGTTAGGCGCTTGGTTTGTCTTGCGTGCACGAGTTCTTTGCGGTGCGATACCCACCTCTTAGACTGTTTTTCGTTAGTGCCGTAGCTGGGGATTTATGATAATTAACTTTCATACATCTTCTTACTTCCATCTTTGAGTGAGAAACCAGTTCATCATGGTTTTTTCATCCCAACCTAGTCATGAATTCTATGCTAAGAATAGTTTTTAAGGTAGTGGATTTTTCCATCGACTTTTTTTTTTCCATCGTAGTCTTTAGTGTCCTCTTGTCTGCGTCCTTTAGGCTTTGATTCTCTCGTGTGCTGCGCTCACACGATATTTCAATCCGTCTCTTTGGTTATCATTGATTGGCGTTAGGTTCCTATTCCCGGATCGGGTTTTCTATACCGTTGTTCCCCAACTTTGATATACGATTTTTTCAGTCTTCTCTTTAGGTTAAGTTCTCGGTTCTTTCAGTCACCGTTGTTCCCCTTCCTTTGGTATTAGGATTGATTTCTGTTTGGCCTCCCTGTGATTTTCTGGTTTGGTGCCTACTATTCTGGATGAATAGTATTTTTGCGCTTACCATGGATGGTTACATTTCCATTTTGGTCTCAGCTCAGCTCGGTATGACCCAAGTTTTTTGCTGCTACATTTTCGGAGTACTACAGTGGTTTTTGGTTCATCCTTTCTCATCCTTTTATTTTAGACAAGGCTTTCTTCTGGTTTCCTGTTTTTCTGCCGTTCCTTAATAATTTTTGTTTGCTACCAGTTTATGGTTCTATGTCCCCAGTGCCATAGGTGGAGTACTAGTATTGTATGTCACCTGCGTCATAGGTGGAGTATCAGCATGAATAGCGGTGCTCTCGCTTGTTTTATGTCTTGGTGACTCCTTGTGTACTCCCTTAGAACTATCGGTCCTGACAGTACTATGTCAGCTTCCTGTTGACTGCGTCATCGGTTCTTCTGACACGCGCTGTCTAGCCTGTACCCTGATCAGGTTCCAGGCTACCGCCCCCTTTCCTCCACTGGTGCCCCTTAATGGGTCTCCTGTGCTTGTAACTTATTCTCGTCTCCGCATTTATAGATTGGCGTGCTGCACACACAAAGTCCACTCTCCGGAGAGTTATCCAAGCTGATACACCCGTCCACACATATGATGGCACTGTCTTACAGCCGAGTGCCAGAGCCCCGTCTCACCTTTCTTCTTTTTGTACCACTGCATGACCCTGACTTGTTCAACCCTCCAGGGTGGGAGCTCTCTAGGCCGGGGCCTGATTGCCCTGTAGTACATAATGTTGCATTACGTGATGACAATCGTACAATTAAGTTGAATTATCATTGTAGCACGAACTCAGCCCCCCCGTCGGCAAAATGATTGTTTAAGGTTCAGGTCAACTGAGCCCAGGACCCTGTTGCTCCTCTTGCTATGAAGGCTGGGTAGGTCAGTTGAGCCCGTTTAGGGTCAAATGGTATGACATACACGTGTCGTTGGGCAGCACCGAGACTCGAATCCGGGTTACTGGTGTCAGAAACCAGAGTGATGACCACTACACTGTACCGCCGGATGTCTGGGTTTCCTGATAATACTACTAGAAGCCGCGATCGTACCGCCGCCAGCTCATAGCCAGGTTGGGCAAGTCGATTTAGCCTGCTCGGCAATTTTCGCTTACTTGAGCTCTGGGGCTCGATCCTCGCAGGGGACGGATTCGGATGAGTCGCTTCAGATGAACGGGAGGGGGGTCGCCTAACCTCACTCATGGAACTTATTCGCGCACGGATCTCAGGGTGTTGGGTGTTGGAACAGTGGACACGGTGTAATCAATCATGTCAATAACCACTGTCGATGAACACACGGGCTCTCGACGGTCTGTACCCGGCGATTTTAGGACCCTTCTCCTCACTCCGGAACCCCCGGCTTCAGCCACCCGTGTGGTGCGACCCATGCAAATACCGAAGGACTCGGGTATTCCGGTATAACACCAACGTGTCACTGATTTGGATGGTTGGGCTAGTTAGAGTAAAACTACCACCCATTCCAGAGAATTGTTACATAATGATATCTGAAAGCATCTTCGTAATCCATGAGACCAACATTGTCTGGTGTGGTGCGGTGCGGTGCCCCCGAGTCTGCACTATATATGTTGATTACCGGTAATGGTCCAGACCCCACGGTTCGGGTTTCGTCGATGGGAGCTCGAGACCCGCTGCCTAAGACAGCGGGGGTTTCACCCGTCCACACATATGATGGCACTGTCTTACAGCCGAGTGACGGAGTGTAACAATGAGAAACTGAGGAACGAGGGACTCACTGGTTTCGATATCCCAAATGCCGGCGATGAGACCGGGCTCGAACGAAGAGCAAGGACACCAAATGCTTATCGTTGATAAGACTTAGTTCCAACAGTTGGGGGACGAGTTTTATGGTGCTGACGGAGGACCATTGGACGAGATACATGATAACTGTCGATTTGTCTATCTCGATACATCAAACTGTCGATGTATGGAGGAACGTGGATCGGTCGATGCAACGAGGCGACCGATCATGACTGCAACTACAGTCAACCGATTTGACTTATCATGACTACAACGACAGTCATTTGACAAGAACGAACCACTCGATGAGGCGTCCCTCAGTCGTGGTGAGATTGAACGTAATTAACTATTACATTCTCCCCCATCTAGCTTGCGTCACCGAAACAAGCGAATTCGACAATATATGTCAAGAAGTAGGCGCGAACTACTAACGAAACTAGTCTCCTTGTTTTACAAGGGGAAGACTGTCCCAATAGTCTTCAACGAGGTGGGGTACGTGCTTGGCAAGAGAGGAAGCCTCTTCCCAAGTGTGGGTATCTCCGGGGCCTTGCCACTTGACGAAGTAAGAAAGTTTCTTGCGTTTGTCACGACGGTGGTCAATAAGGCGGTCAACTGAGAACAAGTCTTGGTCAACAATCCATGGACCAGATGGAGGGGGTTGAACGGACCCGTCGGAGCGATATAACGATACGAGTGAGACATAAAAAACGTCATGAATCTTCCAATGGTGAAGGTGAACGGCAATGGTTTCTGCATTGGCACCTTTGGAAAAAACTTGTGTGACCGGGAAAGGTCCCACAAACTTGGGCAACCATTTTCTGGCAAAACGAGATGTGAACTTGAGGTTCTTAGAGGAAAGCAGAACCTTGTTTCCAACGATAAAATGAACAGGTTTGCGACGGGTGTCTGCATAGGATTTCTGGCGGGCTTGGACAATAAATTGTTTAGCCAAAACGAGAGCCGACGTAATGTTATCCGTGAATAAACAAGCAGCGGGGACACGGCTTTCTCTATTAGTGACGTGGGCAAACTTGGGTGACGCCCGTGATTCAGATAAAAGGGTGTGGTCTGAATTGAACTGTGCCATGCATTGTTGATTGCAAACTGGGCCATGGGCAATAACTCGTGCCATGTTGAACGGAGGCGGCAGGCCCGAACTTAGGGACCTACCTAGAGGCCGACTGAGCCTGGAGACGAAGTTCTGCGCCTAGGGCAAAGTCAATCAGGTCCGGTAGAGACTGCCAATCTCTGCCGGTGTGATCTACTACACAGAGATGTTTCAGGGAGGGCGAGAGCCCATGCAGGAACAAACTTATCTGGTCCGTAACGGGCATATTGATGGATTGTCGGACTAACAGCTTGAATTGTTGCTCGTATTTTTTAACGGATGGGAACTGGGTCATGGAACAGGCGCCGCGCAACAATTTGTCGCGGGCTTCTTTGGCTTCATCGCGATGAGATGGGTCAAAGAAATCCAGGAACTCGGCCTTAAGAACCGCATGTGTCAATTCTTCACCAGCGTGGGCCATGGACTGGCGAAGGTTAACGAACCATTCGGCAGCATTGCTAGCCAGGAAGAAGCCCAATACGATGACAAAGGACCAGTTTACCAACACAAAATACTGCTCGACTAGGTCTAACCAGATTCGACCTCTGGGCAACTTAGTCCCGATGTCAGATCCAGTCCATTGACAGCCTGTTTCCATAAGACCAGGTTACGGTTATGCGTAACCCCGCAAACTGTAGTGCGGCAATACTCGTAACCCGTGTACTAGCCAGCTTCCTGTCGCGTAACCCCGGTGTACAACTTCGTGTTTCCGATTGTCCCTGAAATCTGGGTTATGCGGAAATCTGGGTTATGTGATCGTTAAATCAGTTGTTCGACAGCTTGGAAGCGTTTGAATTATTTACTCGCCGGCTTGACTTTCTTTCGTGCAGCCGTCTTGCAATTCGAGTTCATGTTCTGACTCCAAGACGTTGGCCCTGTCCTTTTCCATTTCGTTACCATATCCCAGAAGCTTCCAGGGTGCTCGTTGATGCCCCAATGCTGGTTCTGCTTGAAAACAAACCTTGACCAGACGAATCCATAGCGGTGAGCGTCAGAGATTCTAGGAAATTGAAGGGATCGCGCGTGACTGCGCGATCTACAAGATTGCAGCGCTCGCGCTCACCACATTATGGCCGCAAGTGACCGCTGCTGCGGTCAAAGTGCCAGCGTGGAACCAAGGCGGATCGGGGTTACGCTTAACCGTGGGGGGGGGGGGGGGGGGCACGGTTCAGGGTAACCCCGATCCGCACCGGCACGTCATCAAATTTTGCCGGAAACTGGTGTACAAGTCGGTCGAGCGATGTACAAGTTTTCGAGTGTTTCCGATTGCCGAGGACGGTTATGCTCCATAACCCGGTCAAACCCTCAATTGGAAACAGGCTGTGAGCGGGTTGGGGATACTTCTGAGAACTCACCGGTGCGGCAGCGGCGGTTGCATACGTGGCAGGTTGGGTTGACGGGCCTCCTGTCTCGAAGTTGAGGCCAGGGCAGGGGTGGGGGCCTGGCCTGCGTTGGCCTGGCCTGAAGGGGCTTGGCTTCCGGGGGCCGGGCCAGGTTGGGTAGTGGCGTGGCCGGCGAGGAACGTCGCCATCATCGTCTGCATGGCGGTCTGCAGGGACTGGAATGAGGCACGGACCTCAGAAGGAGTCATGCCTTCTTCCTCCATGTCCTCCGGTTCCGGGGAGTGGTCCGGTTCCGGGGTGGGGTCAGACTGGCCTCCAGGTGGGCCATCGTCTGTGGCTGGGGGTGGGCTAGTGCCACCCTCTGCCTGGTCTAGATTCATTGCCGCGAACTCTTCCGAACAGTCGTAAAAATTGCTCACTGCAAATTAAGAAGGGAGGATCGGAACAAAAGCGAAAATGATTCGGAAAAATATTTCTGGGGTAGCAGGAACGGTTAGCGCGAAAACTGGATCGGGAGTCAAAGCTTCGAGACCAAATGTAACAATGAGAAACCGAGGAACGAGGGACTCACTGGCAGGGTACTTCAAATGGCCAAATTGGCCAGCATTTTAGCGCACTTGAAAACAAAAAAACTGCGCTTTGCAGTGAAAAAAGCGCAAATTTTTCTTGCTGCGCCCACAGGGGGTTGCAAAAAACTGCGCTTAAAGCGCAGAGGGGGTCAAAAAGTCAGCGCTCAAAAGCGCAAAAGCGCGCGCTTTGAATTACCCTGCTCACTGGTTTCGATATCCCAAATGCCGGCGATGAGACCGGGCTCGAACGAAGAGCAAGGACACCAAATGCTTATCGTTGATAAGACTTGGTTCCAACAGTTGGGGGACGAGTTTTATGGTGCTAACGGAGGACCATTGGACGAGACACATGATAACTGTCGATTTGTCGATCTCGATACATCAAACTGTCGATGTATGGAGGAACGTGGATCGGTCGATGCAACGAGGCGACCGATCATGACTGCAACTACAGTCAACCGATTTGACTTATCATGACTACAACGACAGTCATTTGACAAGAACGAACCACTCGATGAGGCGTCCCTCGGTCGTGGTGAGATTGAACGTAATTAACTATTACACAGAGCCAGGGTTGTCCAAACGGACCCCAGGAGTTACTTCCTGGGACGCAACCAAATGGGTAGGTTGCGTCCAGGGACGCAGCCAATTTCGTAGGTTGCGTCCTGGGACGCAGAAAAGTTTGAAGGTTGCGTCCCAAAAAATCCTCTTTCCCCCTCCCACAGCAACAGCAGCCTGATGCGTCCCACTGCGTTCCACTGCGTCTCAATTTTTCTCCATGCTTGATGCGTCCCACTGCGGCCCACTGCGTGTCAATTTTTCTCCATGCTTGATGCATCCCAGCAGCAGCAGCAGCAGCAGCAGCAGCAGCAGCGGGCTTGGCAACAAAAAAATCATCCAGCCTTCGCTGCTTGGTCCGAGCATTGGGCGTGCCGCGAGATTGCATTTTGACGGTTCGAATATTTTTGGAGAGATCGACCAGAATAAATCGATCACATCAAAAAATTCTAGGCTTTAGACTAGGGTGCTGTTTGAAACCCGCTCATCCACTCAGGGCCTGGTTTTAGGGTTTAGGGTTTAGTTTTAGGGTTTAGGTTTAGGGTTTTAGGGTTTAGGGTTTAGGTTCGAGTCCATTCAAATTATGTGGCTGAGAGAGTCCTTTGCGTCCTGCACCACCCACTGAGACACTCTCGAGGCGGACGCATCAGACGCACTGGGGCGCATTGGGCGCATGAGAACGCAGGGTAATGAAGTGAGACGCAACCAACTTCCAAAACCTGCGTCCCGGACGCAACCAATCTATGAGGCTGCGTCCGGGACGCAACCGACCCTGCCAATGCTGCGTCCTGGGACGCAACGGCCCTCCCCATGTTGCGTCCTGGGACGCAAGGACGTGCGTCTTGGACTACCCTGCACAGAGCCCCGTCTCACCTTTCTTCTTTTTGTACCACTGCATGACCCTGACTTGTTCAACCCTCCAGGGTGGGAGCTCTCTAGGCCGGGGCCTGATTGCCCTGTAGTACATAATGTTGCATTACGTGATGACAATCGTACAATTAAGTTGAATTATCATTGTAGCACGAACTCAGCCCCCCGTCGGAAAATGATTGTTTGATGATGGTCAACTGAGCCCAGGACCCTGTTGCTTCTCTTGCTATCAAGGCTGGGTGGGTGAGGTGAACCCGTCCAGGTTCACATGTAGTGCTATGACATACACGTGTCGGTAGGCAGTACCGAGACTCGAATTCGAGTTGCTGGTGTCAGAAACCAGAGTGATGACCACTACACCATACCGCCGGATGTCTGGGTTTCCTGATGGTACTGCTAGATGCCACGAATGTACCGCCGCCAGCTCATAGCCAGGTTGGGCAAGTCGATTTAGCCTGCTCGGCAATTTTCGCTTACTTGAGCTCTGGGGCTCGATCCTCGCAGGGGACGGATTCGGATGAGTCGCTTCAGATGAACGGGAGGGGGGTCGCCTAACCTCACTCATGGAACTTATTCGCGCACGGATCTCAGGGTGTTGGGTGTTGGAACAGTGGACACGGTGTAATCAATTATACCGGACAAATTCTGACCAGAGCACACATGAGCATCGCAATTCACGAAAAGGAGCTCAGGTTGGGCCAAAAAGCTACAATTAACGGTTAACAATTTGATTTCAGGGTGTTTTGAGCTAACATTTCAAATTTGAACTACTTTAACATGTGCGCATACATAGGTTTGGGAGCAGAATTGTCATCAAAAATTGGAGGCGAAACATGTAAGCATCACAATGGACGAAACAATCCCCTAGGGCACTCGAGCTATAATTAGCCCACGGACCCCACCTCAGGGCCGTGCGTGGGGCAGGGGCGGGGGCCACCGGGCGGGGGCGGGGGCGGGGGCCACCGGGCGGGGGCAGGGGCAAGCCACGCCACCTGCCGCTGGCCAAAAACCCGTTCAGGAGGACGGGACATGCCGTTCACGTCTTGGCTGGGCCGAAACATGCAATACCTTGTACAAATTCCGTAAAATCAACCACACACCTGATTGGCCTCATTTTTCTTGCATCAAATTCTTTTAAAAAAGTCAATCTTCTTACATGCATTTCATTACATTAATCGAATTAAAATAACACAACATTAAATACAATTAATTGAAATACATTGAATTAAGGATTCGAATCATTTAATTCGGGACGCGCCTCCAGGCGCCCTTAATGGAACAGTGGACACGGTGTAATAAATCATGTCAATAACCACTGTCGATGAACACACGGGCTCTCGACGATCTGTACCCGGCGATTTTAGGACCCTTCTCCTCACTCCGGAACTCCCGGCTTCAGCCACCCGTGTGGTGCGACCCATGCAAATACCAAAGGACTCGGGTAAACCGGTATCACTGATTTGGATGGTTGGGCTAGTTAGAGTAAAACTACCACCCATACCAGAGAATTGTTACATAATGATATCTGAAAGCATCTTCGTAATCCATGAGACCAACATTGTCTGGTGTGGTGCGGTGCGGTGCCCCCGAGTCTGCACTATATATGTTGATTACCGGTAATGGTCCAGACCCCACGGTTCGGGTTTCGTCGATGGGAGCTCGAGACCCGCTGCCTAAGACAGCGGGGGTTTCACCCGTCCACACATATGATGGCACTGTCTTACAGCCGAGTGCCAGAGCCCCGTCTCACCTTTCTTCTTTTTGTACCACTGCATGACCCTGACTTGTTCAACCCTCCAGGCAGTCATTTTCCTAAGGTTTTAGGACGAAACATTAATAATCGTTTGGGTCCGATCCCTGGGTCTGTACTTTGGGAACATCAAAACATTAATAATCGTTTTGAACGATTCTGCACGATTACAGTTTTGCTGGAAGAAAAACGATAGAAATGGTAGGGGGCTTGGCGGGTCCCCTGGGTCGGCCCCGGGGGTGGGGTTTTAAACACGATCTGGGTTTTTAGTTCAGTTGTCTATAATTGCGATGCCTTACAGGTTTGCCCGAAGTGAGAGGGCAAAGGGAAATAGCATCCAGTTTGCATATGGGGCGCAGGCGCGCAGCATCTCGCGAGTGAACCCTTCCCACCGACTCATTAACCCAATACTCGCTCGGTTCCTACAAAGCAGACAGATGTGTGCAGGAATAAATGCGATGCCCATTAGCTTCAGCTATGCCCGCGCTGGAATCAAAGAGTCGGGGGGAAAAGCAGGGGTCAGCTGTCAGTCAGAGCTCCGGGGAAAATCTGCAAACAGCGCGAAATTGTTAGGCAATGATGCCGGAAGCAAGTAGGAGAGCACACATTCCCGCCCGGTGCAAAGCAATAGCTGCCATAAGCGCGCCCAGTCAGAGCTTTGTTCCTGTTGCGAGTGAAAAAAGGGCGTCAAGCATTCAATTCAACAGCAGCAGTTATAATAGTTGTGGAGGAATAGCTTCAGAGTGAGCGCTCATAAGCGACTGAGGTTTGGCCAATACTGGTCTTTAACATGTGCCTGTCGATGATTCGACGCTCCCAGTGCTGGTCCATGCTTGTGTAGATTGAAAGATTTAGCGAGGAGCATGATGCTGGGGAGCACGCGATGGAAATGCAGTCGGCGAGCGAGGAAGAGAAACAGCGCAGGAGGAGGAGAAGCGAGTGCTGTGACGGGGGAGCTGCAAGGTTAGGCGTTTCAGCAAGAGCTGGCAGTGAAGTAAGTGGCGAGTAACAGCCCCCCCGAGCTCGAGGTTTCACAAAGCCCTGTGACGAGGTTATTTTATGGGGTGCGTGCCGGGTACGTGGCCTCAACTTCCCCCTGCCCCTTTCGCCTCCCCCCGGCACGGATGACCTGGCTGGATTCTGTCCAGCGTGTCACCCAGTGTTCTGTCCAGAGCATGCTCCCATGTGATGGGGATTTTGGGATGCGCGATGCCTGAGCCAACAGTATGGCTGATGCTAAACATTTATAATCGTTCTGCACGATGCTGCAGCCAGCGTTTGGGTCGACCGGAAACATTAATAATCGTGCATGAACGATGCCCAGGCCAAAGTTTCGCGAGCTCGAAAACATTACCCAGACCTGAGAAAACGATGGACCATTTCGCGAGAATCATTAATAATCGTGCCTGCACGATTAATCGTGCTTAGGAAAAACGCTGCCTCCAGGGTGGGAGCTCTCTAGGCCGGGGCCTGATTGCCCTGTAGTACATAATGTTGCATTACGTGATGACAATCGTACAATTAAGTTGAATTATCATTGTAGCACGAACTCAGCCCCCCCGTCGGCAAAATGATTGTTTGAAGTTCAGTTCAACAGGTTGTCCAGTTTGATATCAGTCAGATAACAGTTTGCCACGATATATAGTATATTGTACGATGGACACGATATATCGTACAATAATTACGGGAATACCGTACAATACACATGGTACAATGTCAGTTCATATATCGGACCACACACGATATAATATATATGTTGCACTAGGGAGCTTGGCAGCCCTGAAAATAGGCTACATGGTCTTGCCCAACTTTATAAGTAGGACTAAGGGGCTAAAAATAAAAAAGCACTGATGAAATGAACTCCAACAATATTTCGACGGGGGGCCCTACATTCATGTTGGGAACGTGATTAAATTTGGTTGCGAATCTCAGCTCATTTTTATACTTTGTATACGATATTTCTGCCCTCGAAGGAATCAGGAATCATGACCACTGTACCACATTCATGCTCTAGTCTTCATCAACCATCTCAGGTTCAATTCCCATTTCCTATCAATCAATTTACTATCAACTGAGTACAAAATACATTTTATAATGTAATGCATTTCATCTTCTATGACTCTTCTACCATGAACCACCATAGTGCAACACATGTAATGTCTAGTCTAATGATAGTGTTTCTAGCTATAGGTGGGGTACCATTTCACCAGTGGCAATATTAGGGTAGCGGGTTACATAGTTTTTCATTAGTTGCAGCAAGGCAGATTTTCACCAGTATTTGTGGGTGGTCCCTAGAGCTGGATGGTTAGTTCCTGGAGGAATTCATTAAAAATTGCAGGTAGTGCTGGAAGGGTGGGTGGAAACATCACCATTACAGTGCAATCCATAGGGCTCCATGGCATGCACATCTCATTCACATAAATGACTTTGGATTGTGGTGCTGCACGGCTCACATTTTTCATGAGGAGATCAGGGTGCTTGGTGGTGGCAGTGACATGAGCATCAACCATAGCCCCTCGTAGGCAGATCACCCACTAGTGGTTGACCTTACGTACCCTTGTCATCTGCTGGGGTGTCTGGGTAGTTGCCAATGCGAGGTTGGAGCTTGGTGATTTGACTGATGAGGGGTGCATGTACAGTGTATGGGTGAGGGTGCATATCACCTGTAGGGAATTTGGCCTCTCCTTAGGGTCTTGTTGTGGAAACTTCTTTCAAACCTTCCCATGATCTGAGAAAGAGTTCGTATGGGCCGTGGGTTGAGGACAGGGGCAGGCTTCCTTGCATCGCAATACTTAAGCAAGTTGATACAGAGAGATAAAGTGTCTCCAGTCAGGTTTGTGAACTGTACATGGGATCCTGATGTGCCAGCCTTGCCAATAACAGGTATACAGTCAGGCAAACTGTTTGGGTTGCCCGCCTCATCAGGTTGTGCCATCTGCCTGCTGTTATAGACCGTCCTAAACTGAGCCTTGAGCTGATTCATCATCTTGAAGGCCTGCTTGTGGCTCTGGTTATCCAAGTTGTGGTTCTCATTGTCTTTGCCAGATGTACCACCAGGGTCTCCACAGGCTACAAGTTTGCATGGAGAAACAGGCCTGGGTGCTGCCATAGGAAGTGGACAAATATGATGAATCTGGGAATGTCCAGCTCCTTTGTCATCCCAACTAGTGTGGTTGGGCACCACGTTGATATTGACATCATCTATCTTGGGGTTGTTTATTTGGTATAGGTTCAGGCACAGGATAGGATGCTGATGAATGGGTGACCATCATAGCAATAGCAGGTGGGTTCTGTACTTGGACTGGTTGGTAGTCTGCTTGGTCATCCTGTAGCATTCTTCTGCCCCATATGGTTGCTGCAGCTCGGGTCAGCTGTGACACAGGGTCACTGCTCAGGTAAGCAATGTCTCCTGATATATCAGCATCTGGGTCATGCCCAGGAGTACGTCTCAAAGGTCTGTAGACATCAGTGGCATACATATTCGTGCACAGGCCCCTTCATCGCAGGATAGCCTTATGTCCCTCCTCTTGATCTGGCAGTCTAAAACAGCCTCAGCGGCTGAGAAGATGACTTCCAGGTCGTGGTTGACATTGATGGATATCGGGACACTCAAGATGTTGTTGGTGGTTCCAGTGGGTGCCACTTTATAACCACTTTATGATGCCATGTGGATGTTGACTGAATAAATGCCCGAGGTTCTGAACATGGGACAGGATGCTTTCATCACTGGTGCTATTAGTTGCGACACCAATCTCTATTACCCATTTGCAGTTGAGAAGAGTCTTGAGTGAGGGAATTGAACATCTCATGTGTTTCATCCTGCCAGCAATGTCAAGGTCATCTGTGTCTGTTGCAGGCGAGGAGTCATTAAAAGAGGAGAGGCCTGGGATAGAGTCTGCATCATCTTGAAGGTCTGCATCATCTTGAAGGTCTGCATCATCTTGAAGGTTTGCATCATCTTGAAGGTCTGCATCATCTTGAAGGTCTGCATCATCTTGAAGGTCTGCTTGTGGCTCAGTTGCTCCTGGTGGAAGGACATTGTCATGGTCCTCATCAGTGGCTAGGGAGTTGTGTAGGTGTTCAAGATCAGGGTGCAGGTGGGGACAGTCCTTAGCTGGGGAGTGCATGCAGGGAATGGAAAGATGGTGAAGGTAGAGTGCATGGCATGCTGGTACTCGGGGTCTGGGGAGCAAAGTCTTCATCATAATGGAAAGCAAATTCCTCCCTGGTGGCAAGTTCTTGACACCGTACCTGTGAGCCGTGAAGATACACAGACTCGTCTTCCATCTCCAGAGCTACAAAGTTAGCTGCATCCTTGTCACTCTCTGAAGATGATGAGTCCCATCTGCGACGTGGGCGTGGCGTCCCTTGTTGGCTTTGCGCATCTTCGCATCTTGCATCCTGTGGCGTGGGGGAGAGTCGGGGGTGCCTACCGAGGTTGATGGTTCCGCAGAAGTAGATGCAGAGTGTCGTCCCCTTGATCGGGGCTTACTGGGCAAGTGGTCTTGACATGCCCCTTGCCTCCACAGTTGAAGCATGTAGCAGTCTCATGGTTCTCATATGCTGCTAGCTCTCCCTCCATGGCTTGTAGTCCACCAGTAATGGAACTGGCAGGCAGGTTGTTAACCTATGCGTACTGGGTGAGTGCACCAGTAAGGCCCATGAATTCGTGAACATCAGAGTTGTGGAATGAATCCATGAAGCCATTGAACTCAGGACGGGAAGCCAGTCCTCCTATCACAACATTGTTAAAGCACTCATTGGTCATCATGGGTACACCATTCTCATTTGTGGGGGCCATGTGGAAGAGATCAGTACATCTGTTGCTATATACCAGGATAGACTCATCTAGGCCCATGGTGACGCTTGTAGTTCCTTTGCGCGCAGTGTGTTCCATGTTCCTGTTGCGTCCTTCAAACTGTTCCTTGAGTAGGCAACGGGTAGTTGAAGCGATGTTGGTTCTCCTTGACAGAGAGGCAGAGATGGAGGGAGTCAGACAGGCAGGAATTGATAAGGGACAATGCCTTGAAACTGGCGTTGGCGGAGACTTGGGCCGGCGCCGCTGCAGCTGCAGGTGGTGGATCCTCACCTTTTGCTGCAGGTGCTTGTGCTGGTGCTGGTGGTGGAGCCTCCGGGGATTCATAGCCATCAAGAGGTTCACCTGGGTGAGGATCACCTGGTGAGCATCACTTGGGTGAGGCGGTGAGCGTCACCTGAACATCGCGTGTCAACTGATGGTTGGCATCCTGGCAGGGCGAACATTGCGTGCCAACTGATGGTTGGCATCCTGGCAGGGCGAACATCGCGTGCCAACTGATGGTTGGCATCCTGGCAGGGCGAACATCGCGTGCCAACAGATGGTTGGCATCCTGGCAGGGCGAACATCGCGTGCCAACAGATGGTTGGCATCCTGGCAGGGGGAACATCGCGTGCCAACTGATGGTTGGCATCCTGGCAGGGCGAACATCGCGTGCCAACAGATGGTAGGCATCCTGGCAGGGCGAACATCGCGTGCCAACAGATGGTTGGCATCCTGGCAGGGCGAAGATAGCCCAGCAAATGAGGTCAAACCACATGAGGAAGTTGTCCCCTCCTTTAAACACGAACGGTTTAAAAGGACAATCCATCGTGGTTAGCTTGCGGAGGTGGAGGAGTATTCATGTGGATTAGATCTGAACATGGATGGAAGAAGGAAATGAATCTAGAGTAGAAAGGGTTTCAATGTCTGGTTGCGTCCAGGTGGATGGAAGGTGGAGGATATGGGGTTTAGGGGTTTGGAGATTGAGGATTTGCCTGGGAGGTGGGAGATGGGAGATGGGAGGTGGGAGATGGGCGATGGGAGGTGGGAGGTGGGAGGTGGGAGGTGGGAGGTGGGAGATGGGCGATGGGAGATGGGAGGTGGATGTGGGAGATGGGAGATGGGAGGTGGGAGGTGGGAGGTGGGAGGTGGGAGGTGGGAGGTGGGAGGTGGGAGGTGGGAGATGGGAGGTGGGAGGTGGGAGGTGGGAGGTGGGAGGTGGGAGGTGGGAGATGGGCGATGGGCGATGGGAGGTGGGAGGTGGGAGGTGGGAGGTGGGAGATGGGCGATGGGCGATGGGAGATGGGAGGTGGGAGGTGGGAGATGGTAGGTGGGAGATGGTAGGGGGGAGGGGGGAGATGGGAGATGGGAGTTGGGAGATGGGAGGTGGGAGATGGGAGGTGGGAGGTGGGAGGTGGGAGGTGGGGGATGGGAGCTGGGAGGGGGAAATGGTGAGCGATATTGCAGTGTTTCAAGGTAGAATGGAAACAGGTGCTAAAGCAATGAAATACGAGAAGCAGGGTTGGTTGACGGAGTTGATTGGTTGTGTGAAGAAGAAGAAGATGCTCCAGCATATGAATGCGAGCCAAGTACAGACGACAGTGCACTCAGCGACACACTGTTGAAGGCGATACCACGCAGCAATAAACAACGCTGTATGATATCTCTCTTGCTTCCCCAATTGCAACAGCGTCCAGCACAAATTTATTGTGACCACTGCTAGTTCCGGCTAAAGCAGTGGTGTCCTTAACTTCACGTTCTGAGAGTGGCACATTACTCGGATGTAACAATTTCAATTTCAATAGCGTCCAGCACAAAGGCTCGGCACACAGCTTGGAATTGGGGACGATACTTGACGGTGTCGAAGTATTGTTCAGACGCTTGGTTCCCTTCAAGAACGAGACGAACAGGCCAATTGTAGTTACCTGAGCTCTCTGAACGCTACTCTCGGGTATATAATCCCTCCAGGATTAGGGGGAATCGATGCGTGTTGAAGACGCAGCTCGATCAGCGCAGAGATCTCAGGGGAGCGTATGTAGATGTTAGGCCCAACACCTTTTGTTGTCTGCAACTCGAGGGACTGCAGGATCACGGTGGTGCTCTGTGTATACAGATAAGATAGATGCAAGACAAGCTTGCTGTTCATGAGTAGACATTGAGAAGGTGGCCGCGTAGGGCGTACCGATGCAACTACAGTTGTACACTAGCTGGCAGGTGGTCTTAGCCACTAGCTGGCTGGCGGTCTATGGTCACAGACTTGACCAGACCTGGCGTGTACTAGGTCTCTATGGTACGACCTAGAAGTCCTACCATAACACCATGTAAACCCTCTGCTGTGACGGGGTCGGTACAGGGCCCGGATATTGATGGTGAATCTTGGATTTCCTCTTTCTCCTCACAAGCATGATGGTGATAACAACCGCAACAACCAATAGTGCGCCGCCGATGCCAGCACCAAGTGCAATTGCCAGAGCATTGCCGCCGCCACTGCTCTTTTCCGCCTCCTCTCCAATGTTAACATGGCTGACGCTAGGAGGAGGGGGGGAATTGGAGGAGGGGTATGCGTCGGCTGTCTTAGTCACGGACGTGGAAGTGGTCACCGTAACACCTTCGACGCCAAAGTTGGATGCAAACGATGACATGGACATGCCCACGGTAGATGCCTGCCTGATGGAATCAATCATGCTAGTGCTAGCCTGCACACCTAGGGGGTGCAGTAGCGTGGGATGGTTTCAGACAAGGGCTATGGACCTGGTCATGGGTCTCTGAGGGAAAATAAACATCGTCCTAAGCATCACTACGGTGCTCCTAGCAGCCTTTGGGGTGCTACTGAAGTTTTTTGTCCCCCAAAATCACCCCCAGAAGACTCGAGCATAGGAACCCCAAAACACTGCAGGCATGGAACAGCCTAGCATGAAATAGCCTTTTCGTTTGTCAGTTTGTTCCAACTTAATGCAACCCGGCTAATAACTCATGTATACCATGTATTATTGAATCATGATTTACGCTGTTCAAACAACTGCATGCTCACTATGAATAAAACAGCATTTTACGAAGTGGAATTTGGCTTGGAAAATTCTACGAACCCACCTCGTAAAATTTGGGGCGCTGTATCGTAAACGGCGGACACCCCATCGTAATTTAAGTTTACTAAAATAAATGGTGATGGTTCGTGAAATACCGGGCACCCTTCGTGGAATAAACCACGCTAGGGGCTAACACCACACACATAGGTCATTCTCCTCAGGTCTATTAGTCAGATAAGCGATCATGCGTGCACACACCTGAGGGTAGGTTGATAGAGCTCCTGGTAGTCACACTCGAGCTGGACGACTGCAGCAGGCTGCGTCGGCAGCTGCAAGCAACAATCACGGAGATCACATCCACATCACCGTTCTTGATGGGAGCGTTGGGGTTGGAATTGTTCCAGTCCAAAGCAACCTGGCCAAAGAGAACATGAGGGGTGGGGGGCGAAAGAGAGGGGTCACGATTGTTAAATGGAGGTGCCATGTTTTTCAATTTATAGATTCATCTTAGTTATATTCAGTGAGCATAAGTACACAATAAGTGCACACATAATAGCCCGTTTCAGTGATACGATTGGTCTAGTGGTACACCAAATTTCTGAAACGGAGCTGGGTCGGGTGTTCGATTCCACCTACGGTCACCCAGAGCGTTGCAGGTCGTTGTCAACCGCGATGGTAGCTCGTCCAGTTGAGGTGGTAGACCGTTCTCTGCCGCGTACAACGGGTTCCCTTAATACCACGCCCCACCAGGCGTTATCAATACTTTTTACACACATAATGTGCAGGGCGATGCACCCTGCCCTCCTCACCTGATCCTGGTAAGCCAAGGTGAAGGGATCGGGGTCCGCATCAATAGCAAAGCATGCTACAGCTGAAACAGTCAAGGTGACGTTTGTGGGAATGGATTCAAATTCCTCGTTGAGCAAACGGGTGGTGATGCTGATAGTGGGACTGGGCCAGGATCCGTAGGGCTGCGCTGGGGGCTTTGGAGGGAAGGGGGGCAGAGGAGGGCGAGGAGGAGATGAGGGGGGTTGTGGAGGCTGAGGCGGTGTTGGAGGTGGAGGCGGTGATGGAGATGGAGGAAGTGATGGAGACGGAGGCGGTGATGGAGATGTAGGCGGTAATGTAGGCAAAGTTGGTGATGGAGGTGAAGGCGGTAATGGAGGCAGAGGTGGTGATATAGGGTCGCCTTGGCAGAAAACACCTGGAAATGGAAGATCGGCAAGATATTATTTCAGTTGGTAAGAGCCCATTTGATTAGCATCCACTATATATCATAACACAGACACTTGCCTATCGTTATCTATCATTTCCTATCGATACCTATATGGGTAGTGCTTTCCCTACTGCCTCTTAAGAGGACTACATGCTTGAGAGCGTGCTTGGATCACGATTCTGGTTGGATTTATGTAGTCGGATGACCGACGGAAAAATTCCCCCTACAGAATGGCACATCATTTCTTTTTATTTTTCTTCTTTGTGCATGATGTTCATAAGTCCTCCTTGACTCCGTCAAGCCGAGGGCACATTTGGAGTCCAGTAGGGCACCAGAAAAATTAAATCATCATCATCATCATCATCATTATTAAAACTAAGTGTTTATTCTTTAATGTACCCTAATGTCACCCAATTATCTTGCAATGCTTTCTTAACTTTTTAGGGAGCATGAGGGAACATTAGGCCTGATGCTACCTTTGTTCTATCCCATGTCCATCTGTTTGTTTCTTGGCCGGTATCCCTGGCTCTTGCACTGGGGTATTAAACACTGGCTACGTCGACCAATCAAGCCTTCACTTGGGCCACTTGTCGCTTTTGGCAACATTAACTTTTGCGGCGTCACTAGACACTACCCTGATTTTGCAATACCAATTGTGTTTAGGCCTTGTTTGAGTGAATAAGCGGATGGAATACCTGTCAGCAAGTCGCAAGACAGGCTGAACATTTTGCGTGCAGTGAAATCCCTTTTTACCCCCCCGGCCCCCCCCAAACCCAAACCCAACCCAGCCTCACACAAACACACACACACACAACATAAGGTTTACTCACAAATTCACAATGATCCACCAGTACACCACGGTGCTGACTGTCAGCAAGTTGTAAGACAGGCTTAACACATTGTGAGCGGTGAAAATCCTTTTTACCCCCCCCCCCCCCCCCCCCCCCCTTTTTGTGGCGTCACTTGACACTACCCTGATTTTGCGATACCAATTGTCTTGATGCCTTGTTTGAACGAATAAGCGGATATAATGGAATCCAACTTGCCTCTCATCATTATGACCTGCCCTTTAACATACCCAACCAGCGTAACCTTGTACTTTAAATACTTTGGGGGTGGTGGAGGAGCTTGGGGGGCAGGGGTGGGGGGCGGGTGGGGGCGGCGACTAGTACATCTGCAGTGCTCGAAGCAAAATAGTAGGAGTCTAAACGGTGGATGTCGGGCGGGCTCAATCACCAATCAACGAATCACTTCAATGTATTGCACAATACCATGCATACACTTTATGATAAATCATAACACTAAGCGCCCTACATAGGTGAATCTTGGGCAGTTAGGTCTGGGCAACCCATCAAAACGGGCAACCCTTTCGCCACTTGGAATTTGCTCACAAAAAAAAGGAAAAAAAGGAGAAGGCATCAATGGGGAGGGACATGACCTGGACCATGTAAGTGAGTGAGTTTGCTTCTTTGCTAAAACGTTTGTCAAGCATAGACGTGGTTTGACTCCATGGAGCGAAGTAGATTGTCAGTCATGCGAAGGGGTAGGAACTAGTTATTGTAAGTTGAAGAGTTTGTTTTCCAACATTCTAACCCTCCACCTCATTAACCCATATTATCTCCACACACACACAACCAACCTCGCCTGTACAGGTTTGCATACATCCAGGCTGGCTTGCCCTCACCCTCAAGCTTACCCACACCCTTATTCTTACCCCCAACCTCATCTCTCCTTATTCTTGCCACACACACACACACACACACACATTCACCCACAAACACACACCCACAAACACACACACACACACACAAACACACAAACACACAAACACACACACACACACAAACACACACACACACACACACAACCTGCAATATTTTTGAAATGTTTGACCCATATGATTGTATCAATGCTTCAATGGACGGAGGAAAGTTTATTCCTCCTTCCTTGCTGTGGTTCGATTTTTTATATCATCATATCATATCATATCATCATATCATCAGATTCTTAGATACAGTCATCGCAATGGTAAAATGTTTCGATTTTGATTCAAAGCTGACATGCATTGCTTGGGTGTGCTTCTGAACCAGCCGATTGATTTGACTGGTCAACAGGAAGAAAATCGTTACTCCAGTTAATACAAAACAAATTACCAAGCAAGACACAACACTCACTGAGCAACATATTTCTAGATAAAATCATCACAACAGTGAAATGTTCCTGATTTTGATGCAAGGCTCCCATACATTACTTGGGCAAGATTCTGAACAAGCCAATTGATTTGACTGGTCAACAAGGGGAGCTGTGGCCATCAATTGACCAGCTTAAGCTGGGAAAATGATCGATTGCCACATGTTCAAATCTGGAAGCTAAAATAGAACTATGACTCATGTTGCCATAAGAAGGCACTCACCAACGTCCTCGTTGTGGTCGCAATTATTCTGCGCAGCGTAGCTGCACTCCTTTAGCATGGACTCTGAACCCAAGCATTGCACGTTGTCCAGCAGGATAGGTACACCAGGCTTGGCGGGCTTTGGTACAATTACATATGCTTTGGTCCAAGGCAACTCAAGTTGACGGCAAACCACTTGGGCGGCGGCTGTGTTAAACTCATCATCACACACAGAGCCCCACTGCCCTCTCAGAATCACCTCCAGTCGACCGTTTGAGTTGGATGTCCCATCAAACAAACGAAGCATCCAAGAACCTGAGACAGGAGGTATGGTAAGGAGGGAGTTATGATGTGGTTTAAAATTGCACACATAATACACACATGCATGGCCACATACAACACCACAATAATACAAGCACTCCATCTATGGGAGCAATGAATGGCACAAATCTGGGAAGTGCATATGTTGAGGAAATCCTATGTTGATGTGAGCTAATGCTCACTCATACACCATAACCCTGTCACGGAGAGGGTGTAAGGGTCTCAAAATAGATGCATATAAAGTATGTAAACAAGGGCTCGCACTCTTTAGTACAGTAGCCCAGCAGTAGCATGCTGATTATATTTATATTGCTTCCCTAGTTTTGACAATGTGTCCAAATTTTGATATGGGATTCATTTATCGTCAAGTTCAATCTAGTAAAATGGAGGGTGACCCTTATTGCATTATTCATGTAATGGAATGTGATCACACTTCCACTTGTAGATCTGTTGCGTTTAAAACAAAGTCTGCAAGTCCAAGTGTGATGGAACACATACAAAGGGTGCCCTGCATGGGCCTGCACATGGACCTGCATGGGCTTGCCACCACAAACCTATAATATCTGATTTTAGCTCACAATGTAACTCTGATCGCACTTGAGCAAGCTTTTTGTTGGAGTTAATTAAATACAACAACTTTTAGGGTTTATATGTGACCTAACGTTGTGCCTTCAAGGTAGTTGTTATGAATATACACGGGTACCAAAGCGCACCTGACATATCAAACCCTGGTCCATTAGGGGGCCAAGGACGGGAAGGAGGGCTATGAGGGCGAGGGGGCTTGGGTAGGGAAGGGGACCTTTGAGGTACAGGGGGCATACTGCCGTCTGTGCAGTAAACACCTGGAAATGGCAGAACATGGATACAAGTTTTCAGTTGTATGTATGCATGTTACAATCCAAGGGTAGGCCAAATAGGCTAATGGGACTTGCGCAACTGTATAGGGAGGGCTTAAAAAGAAAAGGCACTGATGAACTGAACCCCAAACAATCGTTAACCGACGGGGGCCCTGAGTTCGTGCTACAGTGATAATTTAATTATACAATATAATTAAATCATCATCTAAGCTGGGACGATAATTTAATTTTGCGATTATTATCGCATTTTTTTATAAATTGTATTAAGTATTTCTATCCTTCAAAGGAATCAGGATTCATCACAGCTTCATACTGGAGTTTTTATCCACCAATTCAGGTTCAATGTTCATTTTCTAAAAAAACTCCTCAGCGTATAACGGACATTCTAATATGAAATGCATTTCATCTTCGACTACTCTTCTACTGTCAACCATCATATTACAACACCTGCAAATTATACCAGAACAAGAGGTACTCCTTTCTGATTCGACATTTAAGTTGTGAGCTTGAAGACATAGTCTTGCTACGCATTTAATATCATCCATTTTGTTTAATAAGTTAGTGTACGTTGAACTATGGTTTCTATCCTCTGACATCATCCAATTTGCATACATAATAGTTAATACCGATTCCTTGGTTATCACCAATATTCCTGGGGTTCAATGTACTCAGGGATTGCCAGCAAATATCTGTTATTTTAGAGATGCCTTCATCAATTTTTCATAAGTCAATTTTGCTCAGTGACGTCTGATTATCTTGAATAATACCAGAGAAATATTCTATGACACCTAATCTCTGAATGCATCATAGTACTCCATGAGACCAGCATTGTTTATTGCTATCTCTGGTTACCATTACAACATTCTCTAGCAAGGCTCTTTTCACAAAATTATCGTCATTACGGTCGACAATTTCATTCCAAAAGCCAATACACTGTCTCAACCATTGAGCCCATGTAGGTGACCTATTGAGTTCATTGAGGACCAAGTCGGTAGAGGTGTTCTCTCTAACGCCAAGAGCCCTTTTCATAAAATTATTCTGAATAGTTTCACATTTTCCTTCGAGACCGTAAGAAGTATTAATATTACCCAGACAGTCTGGATCCCACACTTCACACCTGTAATTAAGGATAGGTTGTATAAGTGTGCCATAAAGGTAACTTAGGATATTGGAATTTGCGAGATCCATCTGGTTGCACCGTTTCCAGAGTGCACGAGTAGCCCTGTCGGCGGCAACACGTTGTCTCTCACCGGCATCGTGTGTGCCACCATTCCTGCCGAGTTTACCTTTAAAGAGAATCAGTCAATAAGAAACCAGTTGCTGCGCAACACACACCATTTGCTGAGGAGCAGATTCCTAAATACAGTCATCACAACAATGGAATGTTTAAAATATTGATCCAAGGCTTCTTTGCATTACTTGGACGTTCTTCTAAACCAGCTGATTTGTTTGACCTCTTAATATATGTCCATTGCCTGGCTTATACAGAGAAATAACCGATTGCCTTATGTTCAAATATGGAAGCTCAAATGGACCCGGGACTCATGTTTAGGGTTTGGGGTTTAGTGCCCTAAGAAGGCACTCACCAACATCCTCGTTGTGGTCGCAATTATTCTGCGCAGCGTAGCTGCACTCCTCTAGCATGGACTCTGAACCCAAGCATTGCACGTTGTCCAGCAAGATAGGTACACCAGGCTTGGCAGGCTTTGGTACAATTACATATGCTTTGGTCCACGGCAACTCAAGTTGACGGCAAACCACTTGGGCGGCGGCTGTGTTAAACTCGTCATCACACACAGAGCCCCACTGCCCTCTCAGAAACACCTCCACTCGACCATTTGAGTTGGATGTCCCATCAAACAAACGAAGAATCCAAGGACCTGAGACAGTAGGTAAAGAGGGAGTTATGAACGTCTTATGTGTTTAAACATGCACACAAAAGACACGCATGGGCACATACAAAACCATAATACAAGCACTCCATTGTATGGTAGCAATGAATGGCACAAATCCGGGAAGTGCGTATGTTGAGGAGTTCGTGTGGGTAGCCATGTTGATGTGAGGTTATGCTCAGTCATTAACCAGAACCCTGTCACAAAGAGGGTATTAGAATCTCCATGTATATGCATATAAAGGATGAGAACAAGGGCCCATGCTCTTTAATACGGTAGCCCTGTAGCATGCTGATTATATTTATATTGCTTCCCCTGTTTTGACAATGTGTCCCAATTTTGATATGGGATTCATTCCTCGTCAAGTTGAATTAAGTAAAATGGAGGGTGACCCTTATCGCATTATAAATGTAATGGAATGTGATCACACTTCCAGTTGTACAGTTGTTGCGTGTAAAACAAAGTTTGCAAGCCCAAGTGTGATGGAACACATACAAAGGGTGCGCTGCATGGGCCTGCACATGGGCCTGCATGGGCTTGCCACCACAAACCTAATTATTCTGATTATGAGCTATAATCCCCGTTCGACGAATGGCTGTGGCAGAGCTCCTAGAACAACAAAGGTGCCGGGTTCGAATCCTTACAGGTGCACTTTAGTGTTCGCGGTCGCTGTCAAACGCCATGGTAGCTTTATCAAGGTAAAGTAGCAGCCCGTTCCCTATCGCCGTAAGACAGGGCTCCCTTAATACCACGACCCACCAGGCGTTGTCATTACTTTTTTTATTTGAGCTCACAATGTGACTTTGGTCGCACTTGAGCAAGCAATTTGTTTTAGCGAATTAAAGACAACAACTTTTAGGGTTTATATGTGATCAAACGTTGTGCTCTCAAGGCAGTTGTTATGAATATACACAGGTGCCAAAGCG
This sequence comes from Chlamydomonas sp. ICE-L, assembly GCA_013435795.1. Classification (NCBI taxonomy): domain Eukaryota; kingdom Viridiplantae; phylum Chlorophyta; class Chlorophyceae; order Chlamydomonadales; family Chlamydomonadaceae; genus Chlamydomonas; species Chlamydomonas sp. ICE-L. Next base: position 630,880 of record JACBWV010000347.1, on the reverse strand, counting down.
CACCTGACATATCAAACCCTGGTCCATTAGGGGGCCAAGGAGGGGAAGGAGGGCTATGAGGGCGAGGGGGCCTGGGAGTGGAAGGGTACCTTGGAGGTACAGGGGGCATACTGCCGTCTGTGCAGTAAACACCTGGAAATGGCAGAACAATAATATATTATTTCAGTTAATAAGAACCCATTTGCTGAGTAAAACACACCATTTGCTGAGGAGCAGATTCCTAAATACAGTCATCACAACAATGGAATGTTTAAAATGTTGATCCAAGACTTATATGTAGGGATCAGCAAATCATATGATAGTGACCAAAGGGGAGTATGATATCATATGATATCATACAACTTGCATCATACAATATTGTACATACATTGTAACTTTAGCCTAGCCAGACTGCCGGCACCATATGATGTCATATGAAATCATATGATGACATGATATCATATGATCTCATTGTGCTGTTCCCTACTTATATGCAATGCTTGGACTTTCTTCTGAACCAGCTGATTTGTTTGACCTCTGAACATGGGAGCTGTGCCTGTCCATTGCCTGGCTTATACTGAGAAATGACCGATTGCCACATGTTCAAATCTGGAAGCTAAAATGGAACTAGGACTCATATCACCCTGTATGTATGTTACAGTCTAGGGGTAGGCCAAATAGGCTAAAGGGACTTGCCCAACCGAATAGGAAGGGCTTAAAAAGAAAAGCACTGATGAACTGAACCCAAAACAACACCCTATGAAGGCACTCACCAACGTCCTCCCTGTGGCTGCAGTCATGGTGCACAGCGTAGCTGCACTCCTCCAGCATGGACTCTGAACCTGAGCATTGCACATCGTCCAGCAGGATAGGCACATCAGACTGCGCAGGCGTTGGTACAATTACATTTGCTTTGGCCCACGGCAACTCCAGTTGACGACAAACCACCTGGGCTGCTTCTTGGGTGAAGCCATCATCACACACAGAGCCCCACAGCCCTCCCAGGAACACCTCCACTCGGCCATTTGAGTTGGACGTCCCATCGACCAAACGAAGAATCCAAGGACCTGAGACAGTAGGTAAGGAGGGAGCTATGACGAGCTTACAAATGCTCATTTAAGCATACATGGCCACATTAAAACACATAATATGAGCACTCCTTATCAGGGAAGCAATGAATGGCAAAACTCTTGGAAACGCATATGTTGGGGAGTTTCTGTGGGCTGACACGTGGATGGGAGCTTATGCAGAGATTAGTAATACACCAGAACCCCGTTAATATGAATATCAATATTGTATATCTCCATAGTATGGCATCGCCTACGGAGCATGTGGTGTGCCTTTTATGTGGGTCTTAGTGAGCATCCTAGAATCTGTTGAGTTTTAACAAAAAAAGCGAAAAAAGTCCTACCTATTGAAACAAGTTCGATGCAGCGTCGCCTGCGCCGCTAAAAATTGGCGGTGAGTGATCGCGACGGAGCAACAGGTGGCAAGGAAAGCGATTTAATTACAAGACCGTTGGCTGACGTGTCTGGGTTCATCATGGTTAGACGGCTGGTCGGTCGAGCGGACAAATGGGTAACCCTGGGGGCATACACTTCGAATGTTGTCACTCTTACACTTGCAGGGTTGTTGTCTGTAAGAATAAATAAAACCCTAGTTGGAATTTGACCAATGTAGCATACACTTCGAATGTTGTCATTCTTACACTTGCAGGGTTGTTGTCTGTAAGAATAAATAAATATGCCCATACCCAAAAATAAAGTGCGGTAGGTCTGCAGGTGGATCTGCATGGGCTTGCCATCACAACACCACCATCTCTGGCTGTGAGCGCACACATCGAATCATGACACACTCCACTGTACGGACTACTCTGCAGATTGACACGAGAACAAATGTGTACATCCAGGGCATTTATTTAAAGGAACACAGGTTCTGGAGCGCACCTGACTCGTAAGGCTCAGATGGTGGGGAGGGGTGAGAGGCCTGTCTGGGGATGGGGGTTGATGCTGATCCTGTGGGGTAAGGGTGTAAATACACAAATCCATGTTACGCCTTATGACGAGGCATGAAGCTGAGTGGGCCAGCCACAATGGGTTGCAGTGCTGCTGTGCTAGCGGAGTTTTGTTTAGGCATTGATTCATTCTGGTGCTGGTGATAAAAAGGATGAGCAGACATTGGAAGCTTTTAGGGAACGTTACAGATAAGGAAGGCCTCCATTCTGATAGTGTACAGCTCATGGCGAAATGCCCATACGTGCACACACACACACACACACACACACACACACACACGTTTAGAAACGCAAACAAACGCACATACCAACACACACAAACATACAGACACTTGAGGCATTGAAGTACTGCATGCCCTATAGCTAGCTAATGCGCCCACCTTGGAGGTCTGTGAGAGCCCAGGTAGTACAAGTTATAAGCATCGTTGCATACGACGCTACAAATTGGCGGAGAGTGATCGCGACGGAGCAACAGGTGGCAACGGAAGCGAGTTAGTTACGAGACCGTTGGCTGTCGTGTCGTGTCGTGTCAGGCTTCGCGCGGTCAGAGTGAGACGCAAGACGGTCGCTTCGGTCGGTTGGACGGACAAATGGGAAACCCCCCGGGTAACCCCAGGGGGTAACCCTGGGGGCTCCCGCCCCCTTGAAGATGGGGCTCCGCCATAAATGTGAGCAATTGTATTACCCTTAGGCTCGTTCAAAAGTCCCGATGCTGACGAAAAATAATTGGGCGAACAAACTTTTCCGTACCTGTCGCCTTCCACACTGGGCTATTTGGGGAATTCACGTCGCCAACTTACTGCGCTACACTTCATCTTTCTCCAATACCTGAGCCAGGTCCTGTAGAAGAGCTTTTATTCTTGATCTATACCACGCGGTTTCGGCCGTTTTTGTATTTCGCCGCTTTCAAGCCCCCGCGAGCATGGTGGGATTCAAGTGCTTCCCGCATGGTTTGTATACCAGACTCGTGTTGCATGCACAGGATACACGAATTCAAATCTGAACTGTCTCTTGGGGATGGGGTTCCATGCAAGGCGCCAAGTGCTCATGTAGGATACTAGGGAAATAGAGAATATAGGCATTTAAGTGAGCATGTGTGCCCACAGCACACAGCAACATCAGAGTACCACACCATGTGAAGTAGCCTGGACCTCTGGATACATCCATGCATGAAATAGGTAATTTGGGGAGGGGGTACATTGTGTACTATATGGGACTTGTGGCATGCCCCAAGCACCCATGTTACTTGACTAGCCCAATGGAAAAAAATACCAACTGCTTTACATCTTCCTTGTCAAGGCTTCTTACAATATGATGGGACATGCATAAAACAAATCATCACACAAGCACTCATCCTGCATAGTTCCTGTGTGGTTAAAGAATGTTGCTGTCCTGATTTATTTTTTAGAAAAATCCAAAGACTTTTGAACGAGCCTACTTCAAATCAAAATGACATGCTGACTTACCCCTGGCACATGGCATGTACGCTAACGCAGCGGCTGCTAGGACAGCCAAAAACAAGAAACGCCCCCGCTGCTCATGAAGATGCATGTCCAGCATTATTGACCAGGGAGACGGTAATTGCCGCCTAGTGTTTGTCCTGGGTGGCCGTGTATTACCTGTGATACGTAAACATATTAGGGAAAAGTGGAAGAGTGGATGAGCTTGTGTGAGACGGCTTGTCCGGGGTCTAAGCCCTGGTTGTACTGCAGTGAGGTCACATAAATTGAATTTGTAATGACCCAAGGTTTATTTACATACACGTATCCCAGTCTCTGATTGCACACATGTGTGTATGTGTGAATGAGCGTGTGTGAGTGTGTGTGTGTAAATGTGCCTGTGAGGTCAGTTTCTGGCAGGAGGTACAGAGCACAAACTTGAAATATGTACACAGGGTAGGCAGGTGCTTGTGCTGGATGGCTGGTTGTGGAGAGGCAAGCAAAATCATTGATGCGTTATTGTTTACATGCTGCCTAGGGGTAGACAGTAGAACTAATGGGGCTCGCCCAACCTTGAATAATCAAGAGGATTCTGGACTCTCAAGAGGGTCTAGATTAACAAGTACTTTATGACTGTGTCCCGTACACACTGCAATTGCACGCCGGATAACCTAAGATAAAGTAGTGAACGGATAATCTAGCATTTCGTGTTTTCATCTCACTCACGGTATTTAAGTTACCAAATATGTAGAACCTTGGAAATGTATTGGATGCATTATCATGTTCATATTATAACTACTAATAGCAACTGTTTCTAGCTTCATTTCCAGTTTCTTATTGAGTGTTTTCCTGCCTTCAGAGTACGTGGTGGCATTTCAATATGAAACGGTGTCACCTGAAATAGCCCTTTGATCATCAACTTACATACCACAGCATGTAATATTTAGGGCCCGGCAAATTATATGATGCTGACCAAAGACGAGTAGTATATCATATGATATCATATAAATATCCTTGCAAATATCATATGATTTAATATCATATGGTATGATGCCGTAGGCCAAAGTTACCTCGTCAGACCGCCGGCATCGTATGATATCATATGATGGCATGACATCATATGATATCATATTGCCTATCCCTAATAATATGCAAGTTATATTGGAGCGAGATGTTTCTCAGCTCCATCTGCCATGTTCAATATTCAAACTATGCACACGTGCGTATGCATATTCTAGCAATGAATATGTTATCAGCATCGCTGTCATTCTGCAAGTTAATGTAAGAGTTAATAAACTGCATTGTTGCATTTTTGAATTTTTCCACTGAGCTCATTTACTCAGTATTGGTACTATGTTTAATACTGGCACCACTCATTTGATTATCATGCAGCATATTATGATTCTATGAATATAAAGCTAGCTGCCCAATCAATATTTGTCAGTCTTTCCCATGTTCCGCATGATACAGCCTCATCAACTTCCCCCCTGGCAGTCATGTCCCTAGTGCATCAGCCACCAGGGTACAAAACGTAAGTGCATGAGGCCAAAGCGAAATCCAAAATGGCTAATAAAGGTAGTGTTCATGTAGTATTAAAAACTGGGTTTCCCGAGTCGTGCATGTAAGGCATCTGGGACGCTGTCACCATTGGACGGCCCTTGCGTAATTGGTACAAGTTTCGGGGGTCTGGTTGGGAAAGTCAAATAATACCAGAAAGTTCGTGTTAAAGTTGGCGGTTTTTGGAAATCGGGGAGCTCGTCAGTGATGTGCATGGATTAGTAGTCTAGATGTGTATGCATTCAAACTCGGATTCGAAGTAGGTTTAAAGAATGCGCGCCTCATACCGCTTCTTCCCAGCCTTCCAAGTCGGAGGCGTCATAGATATGCAAACACCCTAGCACCTAGGCAAGGACGCACGGGCGGAGAAGGTGATGAAGGCTCGCAGTCTCGCACCTGACAGACTGTTCGAGCCAGGGTGTGTAAGAAATCGGGATTACACGGTCACACGAGAAAGTTGATTCCTTCCCGTACGTTTGATGGCTGCTTTTAAGAAAGCGCGACGGGTGCATCAGAAAATCACGGTACCATTCGAGGCGCAGCAATAGTGGCTCGAGTTTTAGCCAAGACGCCAAGGGACCAGTTCAAGGGTGTGGTTCTCTCGCTGAAGGTCGAGTTATTATGTCGCTGAAGAAAAGGAATGGAAAATACAATTATGCCGCTGAAGAAAAGAAAAGGAAAGAAAATTATGTCGCTTCAGTTCGTAGTTCGTTCAACGGGCGACGGGGTAGTAGGTCGTTGTAACCGTTAATTACCCTTAATTAATTTAATTTCAATTTAATTATTACCCTTGATTGATTTGATTTAATTTAATTTGTAACCGTTAATTAACCTTTTCCTCTGTCTCCTCCTTCACTCCATTGGGACGCCTTGGTGAGTGTCTCGTCAAGTTGATGGGTTTATCAGCAGTTCTGGTCCAAGTCGGTTGATTGTTCATCGTCTTCGGTCGAAAGTTAATCGTCCAATAATAATAATCCGTTAACCATCCAATAATAATTGTTCATCGTCATGGCCAAGAATCCAGTTAGATCACCAGTGATTGATCCAAGGCGTTAAGCTCATGCTCCACCGTTTATGGGGCTTCAGGCCATGGAGGCATCCAAGCGCTCGCATCGACGTCGCGTTTGGAATGCGGCCGGTCCCGCCCAGAGGTTTTCCTGGGGCAGGTCCATCAGGCTACGTCGCCCCTCCCCCTTGCCCAGCGCTCTACTCCTCTGTACTCGCTAAGGGGTAGGTCACACTGCTCTTGGTCCGGCCGATTTTTGTCCGATTTGGGTCGATTTTGCCTATCACCAAAATCTTAGTGGTCACACTACTACATTGACCGAGTGAGTCAAAATTTGCCCCAACCGGCACATTGGACGGGTTCTAATGGGGACAATGATCCAACACCCCGCACTTATAACATTCGAACACAAGTTATATGCATTGCGGCGCTAAAAATGGCGGAGAGTGTTCGCGACGGAGGCACGGAGCGACAGGTCACAGGTGCAAGCGGGTGCAGGTGACAACGGAAGCGAGTTAGTTACGAGACCGTTGGCTGACGTGTCTGCCTTCGCCTCGATCAGATGGTCGGTCAGATGGTCGGGCGACCATAGCCATGGTCGGTCGCGCACGGGTTCGCAGCGCAGCAGCGCAGGACTGGGAAGAATTCCGTTGACTTGTCACATCAGCGATTTTTTAATTGCTCAAATTAAGAGAGCTGACACTCTGACAGTGGTGGGGTTGGTGCGATTGACCCACTGGTAGCGCTACCTTGGTATGGAGGTAGCGATATGGGAGTTACCAGGGCAGCGGCTCGAAAGCGCTTCTAGGAGGCAGGGAAATCAGTTGAGAACAAAGTCGTGCGAGTAACATGTGCTTCTACAATATATGCTTGCTATTTTCAGCATTGGTCCAGATTGCATCAATTAAGAGCTTCGCCAGGCGACGTGTCCAGGCTATTGTTGTCGGCAACCTCGGCGACCTGCTTAACAGCCCGACAGCCTTTATGCGCGTCAGCCTGGTTACTCCCATATCGCTGCCTCCATACCGAGGCATCCCTAGCGTGACCAGCTGTAAAATCTGCAAGTCCAACCTCTTCACATATGTGGACCTTGGACCATAAATGCCTTCAATAGCAATATACTTTGGAACTGAAGGGGTGGGTAAAATGAATCTTACATTACAGTATAAAACAATCATGTTTGGGTACCAACTTGTATGCCGCATGGAAATGTCAGAAAAGTTGGGGGGGGGGGGGGGGGGGGGGGGGGGGGGGGCGTAACAAAAGGCAGGCTTACATTTGCATTCAATGCCAGCACCTGAGCCATATACAAGTATCATGGTTCTCATTACTATTGAGCACCCCTAGTGCCCTGCGATTCGTTGAAGAGGCGACCAGTCGTTATGAAGCTTCTTCCAAAAGCGCTTAAGGGTCAGCAAGGTACTCAGTGTTAACGTCCTGGCCCAGGACTCCTGGGACTTCGCAAGGTGTGCAGTTACAACCTGGCTACCAGCCCTAATTAGCCCCTTATGGATGGTCAGCCAGCCCACCTCTGATCCTGATTTGAGTTGTTACATGCATTCAATTTGGCTAGGAACCGATTTTTTACATGGCAAGACTAGGCAGACTAGAGGACCCAAGTAACACACTTTGTGAACTTGAACTCGCCCTGTGATTCTGTGAACATGTAACAAAGAAATGTAACCCATGTGCCAATACATGTTATTGCCATTATTTGTGCACTGAAGGCGTATACGGTATTAATAGCTACCTAAGTACCAAATGTTAGTTCTGAATATCTGCCTTAATTAAGTACTCGTGTGTGAAGTACTTCTGTACTGCTGGCTGTCTGGTACTACTTTTGTACATCAGCAAAGGGCGAGTTGTTTAGGTTACTAAGCAAAGGGTTTTCCAATGTGACTCAACCCAACTACTTTCAATACCCCAAGACTTGTTAGGATACGAAAGTAGTGTTGCAATGCCCAGAGTTTATCTTGAATTCTTGATTGCGTGTATGCGCAGCCCCCGGAATATTTTAGGGGGGGATCCCTACGGAAACAGGTATTTCGCACATGGGTGACGTATGTAATATGTTATGCACGTTTGTTCCAAGACGACAGTTACTGACTGGAGCATAGTTTTGTAACTAAGTTCATGTATTATCACAAGGTCGTCTCATCTTCTGTCTTATCTCTTCCCAACCCCCGATGTCCATCATACTTCAGCTTCTAAACCCCGACTCAAGGCTGGTAGGCCATGGATTTAACCTGAACCTTTACATTTATTTTGACAAATCGCTCCATAAGTATGGGCATTTGAAATGTCTTTTTCATGGACCAATCTGACTAAGCGTGTTCTGGACCAGTGGACCAACGATTGCACTTTCATGAAGAGCTTTGGCCAACTGTACGACATTCTGTACATGCGTGCTGCAGATAAAACAATCCGCACATCCAATATCTTATAGTCTGCTTATCCGATATCTACCTGTAGCGATTACCAGCCAGGAGTCTAAACTAAGTCACTAAGTGCCAAATCGGCAATCAGAACATAAAAACATAATTCAAGGAAGCGGCAATTCTAAAGAAGGTGCCTCGTTGGATTGGATAGAGACCTGGGCCAGGGTTGTTCAGGAAGCTGTGTCCGTGGGTAGGGTCCATAGACCAGAAGGAAGGGTCCGTTGCGTCACAGGACGCAGGCTATACAATTGGTTGCGTCTCAGGCAGCAGAGCTGGGGGTCCTCCTGAAGTACCCTGACCTGGACATGTATATAATCGGTCTGGGTTCGAAACCTGCCACACTCCCTGGTTTATGTGGCTATCGCACGAGGAAGTATTGTATTCAGCGCACGGTTAGGCGCCGAATTACCGGCGTATAGAACCTAGTAACAATTTGTCTTCTTCTTCTTCTTCTCGTTGGATTCCCATATGCATCCCCACAAGTGCTTTATTTGCCGCGCTCAAACCAAACCCCTTCATCGATATGGGAAGTTCAGTCACTACATGAAGGGGATGTAGCCGGACTAGGACATAAGGCAAGCGGTGTATCGTACACGGGCCAGTAGCACCCGTACATCATGTACTGCTGATTCAGGGATCTTCAGCACCATTTTCTGCATGCTGCATGCGACACTCCTTTCAGCCAGAATGCACCCGCACATCATGTACTGCAAATTTAGGGGGTCTTCAGCATTCCAATCAGCCAGAATGCACCCATATATGATGTACTGCAAATTAAGGGGTCTTCGGCACCCTTATTTGCATGCCGCATGCAGCACTCCTTTCAGACAGCATGCACCATTATCAGCCAAATATGAGTGCTGAACATGAGTGCTGAACACCCCCCAAATGTGCCGTACATGTGACGGACACATGTGTTCTATATGTGGGCCAATAACACCCATATTATTCATTTGCACATGGGCCAGAAGCACCTGTGCATGTGCCCTACATATGTGATCAGTAGGCGGGCCAATATCACCACATGGGCCAGAAGCACCTGTGCATGTGCCCTACACATGTGATCAGTAGGCGGGCCAATATCACCACATGGGCCAGAAGCACCTGTGCATGTGCCCTACACATGTGATCAGTAGGCGGGCCAATATCACCCAGAGTACAGTATTGTATCGTACATGCACTGTTTATTTTTGGGGCTACACACGGCAGCTTCCAGTCAGCAATACAAGCTGGTATGTTTGTCTTTTATCCAAACCGAAGCTCACTTCAGACACTACACACAGACAGGGACAGTGTCTTTGGCCAAACACGTCATTGGCCACACACACACACACAGACAGGGACAGTGTCTTTGGCCAAACACGTCATTGGCCACACACACACACACAGACAGGGACAGTGTCTTTGGCCAAACACGTCATTGGCCACACACACACACACAGACAGGGACAGTGTCTTTGGCCAAACACGTCATTGGCCACACACAAACTCACACACACACAGACAGGGACAGTGTCATTGGCCAAACACGTCATCTTCCTCAGGAATACCGCCTGCCTCCACAGGACAGCCATCCTCCACATGGTCCCCTTCCTCCACCGTTTCCAGGTCTGGCTCGTTGTCCTCCATTGGGGGTGGGGAAGTACGCAAGAAGCTGGGGCGTAGATCTGCCTTACGGAGGAGGGGGTCAGTGGGCAGGCTACCGTACAGGGGGTTAAAAGGGGGCTCCACTTCAGGCACGCCATTTCTGCTAATGGGAGAGTCAACGGGTTGGCTGTTCCCTCGCAGTAGGGGCTGGTTTAGCGAGTCCCTGTCTAAGTCCATGGACATAGACCGGGCCTCCACGAGGGCTCGCAGGCCAGGCACCACGGATTCGACTCGCATGTTGTGGTGGCACATAGATGGGGGGATGTCCTCCTCCTCCTCCTCCCCCGCCAAGCCATCTTCAGGCGCTCCTTGCTCCGGGTAATCCTCAGTGGCAGTGGGGCCATACACACCGGGAACTTCAAAGTGGAGAGGCTCGAATTCTAACCAGCCCTTCTTGGCCACAAACTGCGGGGCCAAGCAGGGTACACAATATGGGTTGGGATTACTTTCCTGCTTGCTTGCTTGCTTGTTTGGTTCATTTCATTCATGTTGCAGTTAGGTAGGTTGATAGGTAGGTTGGTAGGTTGGTTGGTTGGTAGCTAGCTACGTGGGTGGCTAGTCAAGGGAACATTCCCAGAAACACACCAACCCTGCCAAACACACACAAACATCCACACTTATTCTCGTTGGATTCCCATATACATTCCCATACTTGCTTCATTCGCCGTGCTCAAATCAAAACCCTTGAAAATGAGGGGAAGTTCAGTATAAACATACACACAAACACACTCTATCCCCCCCCACCCCTCCCCCGTTCACCCCTCCCAGCTCTACGAATCTCAGACCAAGACAAATCTATGTATTTCAGTTTATGTGTAGCTTACCTGAAGAGTGGGATACAGAATGAATCCAAAGAGCGGCGACCCAGTACTAATGTTGCAACAATATGGTTATACATGCCAATAAATAATATAGTATACTACATGTACATTGTTATAATGCACATTAGAGTACATTATAACTGATTATAACAATAATATTTGCGTATTTATGAGTTAAATAGTTTGCTTGTAGCTTACCTGAAGAGTGGGATACAGAATAAATCCAAACAGCAGCGCCCCAGTAATAAAGAATATCGTGGTAGTGTCTCCGGTGTATACTGGGAGGACCAGAACCACAAAGAGGAGGAAGACCGCCGGTGTCAGCATCAGCACTAGGGCAAAGGTTGGAAGGGGGATCCTGGAGTACAAGAGATAGACGTATATATGATGAGTACTACAGGTGTGGACATCAGCACTACAGTACACAAGACACACCATCAGCACCAGGGCAAAGGTTGGAAGGGGGATCCTGGAGTACAAGAGAAAGAGATGTACATATGATGAGTACTGCAGGTGTGGGCATCAGCACTACAGTACACAAGACACACCATCAGCACTAGGGCAAAGGTTGGAAGGGGGATCCTGGAGTACAAGAGAAAGAGATGTACATATGAGGAGTACCGCAGTGTGGACATCACAATATACCAAGGTGAGGAAGTGGGATGTGAAGTAACAAGCAGATAGATGTACATATAGGAGTACAGCAGGTGGTGTACATCAACTAGGAACCGGGTTGGGATTGTGAAGTACAAGAGAGAGAGATGTACATATGAGGAGTACAGCAGGTGTGTACATCAGCACTAGGACAAAGGTTGGAAGTGGGATTGTGAAGTACAGGAGAGAGAGAGAGATGTACAGATGAGGAGTACTGCAGGTGTGTACATCAGCACTAGGGCGAAGGTATGAAGTGGGATTGTGAAGTACAGGAGAGAGAGAGAGGTGTACATATGAGGAGTACCGCAGGTGTGAGCATCAGCACTACAGTACACAAGACACACCATCAGCACTGGCACAAAGGTTGCAATCAGGATCCTGGAGTACAAGAGATAGAGATAGAGATATGCTCATATTATGCATGGCTCATCATGTATTAAGAAGCAATGACTAGGCAGCTGTCGACTAGTTACTCCATTTCCCCCCTTTGGATAATACAATTAACATGGGTGTTTGGGGCATGCCACAAGTACCCTAATGAACACAAGGCCCACCATGAGCACAAGGGTTAAGTTTGGAAGCGAGATGCTGGAGTACAAGAGAGATACAGTTGAGATTAAGGCTCTTGGTAAGTGTGAGGGGACCGTCTTGAATGAAGGTTAGTGGCCAAACATACACCAGCTACAATCAGCTACAAATAAGCTACATATATCCATTAGCTACAATCAGCTAAAATCAGTAACACATATGCATGATCTATAAATCAGCTACAAATACCCATCAGCTACAATCAGCTACAAAAATACATAAGCTACAAATCAGCTACAAATATCCATCGGCTAAGGATAGAGCACTCACTTAAATGGATGTGGGAGATTTGGGCGCTTGAGCAGAACAATAGCAGCTGGGTAACACAATAGGTTGCATGAGAGGCCAAACATCCAACAGCTACAAATATCCAGAAGCTACAATAAGCTACACATATCCATCTACTACTATCAGCTACAAATCAGCTACACATATTCACAAGCTACGGATGTAGCACTCACTTAAATGGATGCGGGAGATTCGGGTGCTTGATCCTCAACCAAATATAAGCGGCGTACTGTAGCAGCTGGGTAACACAATAGGTTGCAATAAAGGTCAAACATCGATCAGCTACAAATATCCATCAGCTAAAACCAGCTACACATATCCATCTGCTAAAATTAGCCACAAATATCCATCAGCTACAATCAGCTACAATTACAAATAAGCTAAAAATCAGCTACACATGTCCATGGGCTATAGATAGAGCACTCACTTAAATGGACGCGGGAGGTTTGGGTGCTTGATCCTCAACCAAATGTAAGCGGCGTACTGCAGCAGCTCGGCGACACAATAGGTTGCGTTGAGCAGCGTTACGATCTCCACAAAATTAAATGCCGTTAGACAGAGCACACCCACTGAGGAAAGGATGATCGCTGCACAATGGGGAACAGTAAGTGGGTGTGGGAGGGTGCAGGTGTGGACGTGGGTGTGCGTGTGAATGTGGCCTGTGCATCACATGGGTGAGAGATCATTTAAGCAGCTGAGGGTAGTTTGGAAGGCTCCTTTCGGAGCATGCTGAGGAATGGGTGTGGGGGAGAGGGTTGGAGGTAGGGGTGGGGTGGGGAGGAAGTGTGGGAGTAGGTGTGTGTGTAGGTGTGTGTAGGTGTGTGTAGGTGTGTGTGTAGGTGTGTGTAGGTGTGTGTGTAGGTGTGTGTAGGTGTGTGTAGGTGTGTGTAGGTGTGTGTAGGTGTGTGTGTAGGTGTGTATAGGTGTGTGTAGGTGTGTGTGTAGGTGTGTGTAGGTGGGTGTAGTTACGTTGAGCAGCGTCACAATCTCAACAAAGTTAAATGCCGTCAGACAGAGCACACCCACTGAGGAAAGGATGATCGCTGCACAATGGGGGAAAAGTAAGATGGCAATGTTGTTGCTCAGCTGCTCAGCTTTCTGGAATGGATTCAGAAGGATAAACAGGCCAAGGCTGAGGGCAAGGCTGTTTTCTGTCTGTCTGTCTGTTTGTGTGTTTGTATATGGTAGTGTGTTTATATAATGTTACTAATTTCAGGTTCAGAGCATGGGGAGCAGAAGGCAGGCACATGCAGGGATACACAGGCCAAAGCTGAGGGCAAGACTGTTTTAGTGTTGTGTCAGGTTGTGTGTGCACATGGAAGAGTGTGTGTGTAAAATGCAACCAATTTCAGTTGTAGAGCATGTGGAGCAGAAGGCGAGCACATGCAGGGATACAAATGCCAAGTCTGCGGGCAAGACTGTTTTGTGTCAGTCTGTCTGTTTGTGTGTTTGTATATGGTAGTGTGTGTAAAGAATGGAACCAATTTCAGGTTCAGAGCATGGGGAGCAGAAGGCAAGCACATGCAGGGATACACAGGCCAAGGCTGAGGGTAAGACTGTTTTGTGTCTCTTTGTCTGTCTGTTTGTGTGCAAATTATAGTGTGTGAAATGTAACCAATTTCAGGTTCAGATCATAGAGAGCAGAAGGCGAGCACATGCAGGGATATAAAGGCCAAGTCTGAGGGTGAGACTGTTTTGTGTCTGTTTGTCTGTCTGTTTGTGTGCATATGATAGTGTGTGTGAAATGTAACCAATTTCAGGTTCAGATCATAGAGAGCAGAAGGCGAGCACATGCAGGGATACAAAGGCCAAGTCTGAGGGTGAGACTGTTTTGTGTCTGTTTGTCTGTCTGTTTGTGTGCATATGATAGTGTGTGTGAAATGTAACCAATTTCAGGTTCAGATCATAGAGAGCAGAAGGCGAGAACATGCAGGGATACACAGGCCAAGACACAGGCCAAGACTGTTTTGTGCCTTTCTGTCTATCTGTTTGTGTGTTTGTACATGGTAGAGAGTGTGTGTGAGAAATGAAACCGAATTCAGGTTCAGAGCATGGGGGGCAGATGGCGAGCACATGCAGGGATACACAGGCCAAGTCTGAGGGCAAGTCTGTTTAGTGTTTGTCTGTCTGTCTGTCTGTCTGTTTGTGTGTGTGTGTACTGTGTGTGTGTGTGTGTGTGTGTGTATAGAATGTAACTTATTTCAGGTTCAGAGCATGGGGAGCAGAAGGCAAGCACATGCAGGGATACACAGGCCAAGGCTGAGTGCAATACTGTTTTGTGTAGGTCTGACTGTCTGTCTGTCTGTCATACTGTTGTTGTGTAGATGGTAGTGTGTGTGTTCATCAGTACTTTTCCTTTTGGTGTTACAACCCTCATACACAAGACAAAGGTAACATGCAAGCGGCTAAGAATCAAGAATCCAGGTTCGGCGAATGGTTCAATGCTTGATCATTTTGCTGGACAGAAGGTGCCGGTTCAAATCTCTATGGGTACGCTTAATAACATTACAACACAAACATTACAACACAAGTAATATTGCAAATAGAAAAAGGTTTGAAGTTGGTGTCACGTACCAAAAGTGGGAGTGTCATGCTTGGATCTCTTCATCAGTACAACACAATGCAAACAATTCAACGTTTCAAACATTACAACACAAACGTACCAAGAGTGGGAGTATCGTGCTTGGATCTCTTTGCTAGGAATTTAGGGAGGAAGCCTCTTTCAGCCATTCCCTGCAGGTACAGGGTACAGATTATAGGGTATATGGTTTCTGTTATACAGTATGGGTTTATAGTTAAGGGTTCAGGGATCATGTAAGGTTTGTTTTTGTATGTTGCATACTAACTGCAGTTCGGGTCATTTGTTCAAGCTGTATGAGTATGTATGGTACAGTCCAGCTGTAGCCAAGTAGGCTAAAAGAACTTGCCCAACCTTGGTATGAGAAGGGGCTAAAAAGAAAACAAGCACTTGTGATCTGTCCCCCTAAAAATCGTTATACCGACGGAGGCCCTGAGTACGTGATACAGATGCTGCTATGGGTCTAATCATGGTAGCTTCCCGCCAGCCCCTTTCAGTGATATACATTGGTCTAGTGGTAGACCAAATCACTCTGAGGATGAAGAGTCGGGGTTCGATTCCCCCTACGGTCGCTCTTAGCGTTGCAGGTCGTTGTCAACCGCGATGGTAGCTTGTCCAGTTGAGGTAAAAGACCGCTCTCTACCCGCGTACGACGGCTACAACGGGCTCCCTTAACACCACGCCCCACCAGGCGTTATCTTCTTCCTGCCAGCTCCATGACCCAGCCACTGGCTCGAGATTTCAGCTGCGTTGAAATGCCTATCATGCTAGCTTCAGGTTTGGCCCGATGACAGGGAAAGGGAGCTGCCAAGAAGCTGCTACAGGTTTAATCATGGTAGCTTCCCAAAAATCTCCAGCCAGCCACTGGCTCAAGATTTCAGCTGCGTTGAAATGCCTATCATGCTAACTCCAGTTTTGGTCCAATGGCACGAAAAGGGAGCTGCTATGTGTAGCTAAACAAATAATCAGTGAATCGTGCAGAACCAGTGCTCTTGGCGTGATCGGAATCTGAGCGTTCGCAATTTTTGGTAGATTCAATACACAGCATGCAGTTTCCGCACAATCACAGCCTACAGCTGGAGTGTACGAGAGAGTGCAGTGTACGAGTTAGGAATAAGGGAGGTAAGTGTACGTGCGGTTCGGTGGGTTGGGGAAAGGGACGGTGGGGAGGAAGGGGGGGGGGGGGGGGGGGGGTGGGGGGGGGGGGGGCGAGAGTGTGTGTGGATGGGGTGAGAGGCAGGGATGAGGTCGGGAAAAGTAGGGGATACTGTTGGTCTGGCTGGGGGTGGGTTGGAATGATATGCATGTATGGTAGGGGTGGGGGGGCCACAGCTTAGGTGAAGGGGAAGAGGAAAGAGATGGCTGGAAAGTGTGTGGGGCAGGGGAGTTCATGGGGGAGAAAGAGAGGGTGTGGCACTGGGGATGGGGGGCAGGAAGATTTAGGGGAAAGTCCTGGGAAAGGGGGGGGGGGGGGTAAAGAGTACGGAAGGGAAGGGGGCATGCTTTACATATTTTCAGTAGCAAATGGAAAAATATTTTGACTGAGTGCATGTGAAGGGAGAGAGGGTGTGTGTGTGGAGAGAGGGGGGGGGGGGGGGGGGGGGGGGAGGGGGGGCATACAAGGGCCTGACCCCTTCTGTAACCCTGAGCTGGCCAAAGAACCTGGGTGGGTGGGGGGTGGCCACCAGCCAAACGGGCGATGTACTAGTACATACATACATACATACATACATACATACATACATACATAATGCTAATGCCACCTTATACCTGAACTTGGTATGAGTCAGACGCCATTTCCGCCTGGTACTGTCCAATCTGACTGCATGCGGAAGCGACAAGGATCCACACTGCCAGCCAGTTGCCTCCAATCTGAAGGCGCAGGAAACACAGGTGTTACAACAAGGGGGGCATGGGGTGCAGTGTTGCGGGTGAGTGGGTGCATTCGTGGGTGAATGGGTGTGTGTTGCTAAGGACAATACATCCAATCTGAAGGCGCAGGAAACACAGGTGTTACATGGGGACATGGGTGCATGGGGTGCAGTGTTGTGGGTGAGTGGGTGAATGGGTGTGTGTTGCTAAGGACAATACATCCAATTTGAAGGCGCAGGAAACACAGGTGTTACATGGGGTGTACGGGGAACATGGGGTGCAGTGCTATTGGTGTGTGGGTGCGTGTGGATGAATGGGTGTGTGTTGCTAAGGACAATACATCCAATCTTAAGGCGCAGGAAACACATGTCGTGCAACATGGGGTGTATGGGGAACATGGGGTGCAGTGTTGTGGGTGAGTGGGTGCATGCGTGGTTGCATGGGTGTGTGTTTCTAAGGACGCCACATCCTATCTGAAGGCAAAGGAATCACAGGTGTTGCATGGGGTACATGGGGTACATGGGGAGCATGGGGTGTAGTGCTTTGGATGAGTGGGTGCATGCGTGGTTGCGTGGGTGCGTGTTTCTTAGGACAATACATCCTATCTGACTGCATGGGGACGTGACAAGGATCCACACTGCCAGCCGGTTGCCTCCAATCTGAAGGCGCAGGAAACACATGTGTTGCACCATGGGGAACATGGGGTGCAGTGTTGTGGGTGAGTGAGTGGGTATGAGGGTGATGCTTGGGTGCGTGGGTGGATGTGGGTGTTTCTTCTGCGCCACTCTGCAGCTGCAGCCCAACTTCCAGTCTGCCTTGTTAGTGGTGGTTTGTTGTTGTTGTTGTTGTTGTGGTGGTGCTGTGGTGGGGGGCGTACCTTCTGAGACACTCTGCCATAGCACCGCAACTTCCAGTCTGCCATGTCGGTGGTGGTGTGTTGGGGGTGGTGGTGGGTGTGTGGTGTGGTGGTGGTGGGGCTGACCTTCTGCGCCACTCTGTCATAGCACCGCAACTTCCAGTCTGCCTTGTCGGTGGTGGAGTGTTGAGGGTGGCGGTGTGTTGGGGTGGTGGTGTAGAGGTGTGGTGGGGGTGGTGTGTTGGGGGGTGGGGGACGGGTGTGTGGTGTGGTGGGTGTGGATGGGGGGGGGCTTGACTTTGCGCACACTCTGTCATAGCAACACAACTTACCAATCTGCCTTGTAGGTGGTGGGTGTGGAGTGTTGGACGGGTGGAGGTTGTCCCCCGTTGTGTTGGGGTGGATGCGTGTTAGAGGTGTGGTGGGGGGGTGCAGGTGTCTTGGGGCGGGTCGGTGGGGGGGGATGTTTGTGTTGGTGTTGGCATTGGTGTGGTGGTGGTGGGTGTACCTTCTGCCCCACTCTGCCGTGGCACCCTAACTTCCAGTCTGCCTTGTCTGTGGTGATTCCCAGTGCAGCCATGGAAGGGAACAGGTCTGTTGTGTCTATCACGCATTTTCATTCTTCTTCTTCTTATTCTTCTTCTTATTCTTCTTCTTATTTATTATTTATATTCATTTATACCTTTTGCGCCAATCTGATGTGGCACCCCAATTTTCAGTCTGTCTTCTCTGAGGTAAATATCAGTGCTGCCATTGAGGGGAGCAGGTTTGTTGTAACTAGAACACATGTTTTATTATTATTAATATTGTTATTACTATTTATTTATTTTATAAGTACAATTTATTTTATTTATATGCATCTCTTACCTTCTGTGCCACTCTTCCGTAAAACCCCAACGTCCAGTCTGCCTTGTGTGTGTGTGTGTGTGTGTGTGTGTGTGTGGTGGTGGTGGTGGTGGTGGGTATATTACTTGAAAGCATTTCCTACCTTCTGTGCCACTCTTTCGTTGCACCGAAACGTCCAGTCTGCCTTGTCTGTGGTGATTTTGTGTGTGTGTGTGTGGTGGTGTGTGTGTGTGTGTGTGTGTGGTGGTGGTGGTGGTGGTGGTGGTGGTGGTGGGGGGGTATATTACTTGAAGGCATTTCCTACCTTCTGCGCAACTCTGCCGTAGCACCCCAACGTCCAGTCTGCCTTGTCCGTGGTGATTCCCAGGGCAGCCATTGAAGGGAGCAGGTACATCATGACCACCAGCAGCACCGCCCACATCATGGCGCGCGGGAAAGTGTAGCCTGGGTTCTCAACTTCGCCTGCCAGTGTTGAAACGGCATCCCAGTAGTTTAGGTTCCTGTATGGGTACGTGGGTGTGGGTGTGAGTGGGTGTGGTTGGTGTGGTTGGTGTGGGTAGGGGGATGTGGGTGTGGGGAGTTCGTGTGGTTGGTTGTATTGGTTGGGTTGGTGGGGGTGGGGTTCTCAACCTCGCCCGCAAGTGTCTACACTGCATCCCAGTAGATCAGGTTCCTGGGTGGGTAGGTGGGTAGGTGGGTGTGGGGGGTTGGGTGGGTGGGGATGGTTGGTGTGGGGTGGTGGTGGTGGTGTGGTTGGTGTGGGTTGTTGAGTTGGTTGAGTTGGTGGGGGTGGGTGACGTAGCATGCCTGCCAGTGTCGACACAGCATTCCAGTAGTTTAGGTTTCCGGGTGAGTACGCGGGTGAGGTTATAGGTGGGTGTGGTTGGTGTGGTTGGTGTGGGTACGGGAATGTGGGTGTGGGGGGTTGGTGTGGTTGGTTGAGTTGGTTGGGTCGGTGGGGGGGTGGGGTTCTCAACCTCACCCGCTAGTGTCGAAACCGCATCCCAGTAATTCAGGTCTCTGGGTGGGTGAGTGGGTAGGTGGGTAGGTGGGGGTGGGTGGGGGTGGGGTGTGTGGGGGGATGAGTTGGTTGAGTTGGTTGAGTTGGTGGGGGTGGGGGACGTAGCATGCCTGCCAGTGTCGACACGGCATCCCAGTAGTTCTGGTTCCTGGGTGGGTAGGTGTGTGTGGGTGGGGGTGTGTGTGGATGAGGTTGGTGTGGGTGATGGTTGGTGTGGTTGGTGTGGTGGGTGTGGTGTGGTGTGGTGTTGTGGGGGGCATAGCATGCCTGGAAGAGTAGTCACGGCATCCCAGTAGTTCAGGTTCATGTAGAGTAAAGCTCGGCGGTGAGTGGGTGGTGGGTGGTGGGGATGGTTGAGTTGGTTAAGGTGGTGGGGGTGAGGGTCATAGCATGCCTGCAAGAGTAGACAAGGTGGAAGTTAAGGTTCCTGTCGATGAAGGAATACTGTGCAGGGGGCTGTATCTTCCTCTCTCATCATTGCCTCCATAGTGAAAAAACCTTGTCCTGTAATACAACTGTACAGTAGGCAGGCTGTGCCGCTGTTTTGTCTCTGTACTGTCTTGCTGAGTTGATGTCTCATCTTCGAAGTTTATTTGTTTGTCACATCTTCCTCTCTCATCATTGCCTCCACAGTGGAAAAACCTTCAACCTGTAATACAACTGTACAGTAGGCAGGCTGTGCCGCTGTTCTGTCTCTGTACTGCCTTGCTGAGTTGATGTCTCATCTTCGACATTTATTTGTTTGTCACATCTTCCTCTCTCATCATTGCCTCCACAGTGAAAAAACTCTCAACCTGTAATAAAACTGGACGGTAGGCAGGCTGTGCCGCTGTTCTGTCTCTGTATTGTCTTGCTGAGTTGATGTCTCATCTTCATCATTTTTGGCGGGGTCCCCTCTTCAAGGGGGCGGGAGCCCCCATGTATACGTATTTGTCTGTCTGTCCGACTGACCGACTGACCGACCGACCGACCATCCATCCATCCACCCATCCGTCCGTGTGAAATGTAGCCTGACACGTCAGCCAACGGTCTCGTATCTAACTCTTTTCTTCCGTTGCCACCTGTCGCTCCATCGCGATCACTCTCTGCCAATTTTTAGCTTCGCAGGCGACGCTGCATAACACTTGTTATTTGTTTGTCACATCTTTCTCTCTCATCATGGCCTCAACAGTAAAACAAGTCCTAGGCAGCGTCGCAAGCGACGCGGAAAAGAGGCAAATAGTGTTGGCTATCGGAACAAAAGATGGCAACAGAAAGGCCTGGACCAAAGCCAGTTAGTTGCGAGACGGTTGGCTGACGTGTCAGGCTTCGACTCGGTCGTTGGTCGGACAGACAGACAGACAGACAGACAGACAGACAGACAGACAGACAGACAGACAGACACAGACAGACAACGGGGTGAATCTGGGGGCTTCGGCCCCCTAGAAGAGGGGGCTCGGCCAAAAATTCTCATCCTGACATAAAACTGGACAGTAGTCTGGCTGTGTATCAGTCATGTCTCGGCATTATTTTTCTGAGTTTATGTCACATCTTCCCGGCATCTTCATCTCTCATCTTTACCTCCACAGTGACAGTGACTTGCCAGAACATGACATTGATGTAAGTAAGCACGTCTAGGGCAGCTGCCTAGCAGCTGCTACACATAGCTCATCACATAAACAGTGACAGGGACTTAATAGAACATGACACTGATGTAAGTAATACCTGTTTAGGGCAGCTGCCTAGAAGCTGCTACGCGTAGCTAAACACATAAACTGTGACAGGGACTTACCAGAACATGACATTGATGTAAGTAAGCACGTTGAGGGCAGCTGCCTAGAAGCTGCAACACTTAGCTAACACAGACAGAGTGACAGGGACTTAAAAGAACATGACATTGATGTGAGTAATACCTGTTTAGGGCAGCTGCCTAGAAGCTGCTACGCGTAGCTAAACACATAAACAGTGACAGGGACTTACCAGAACATGACATTGATGTAAGTAAGCACGTTGAGGGCAGCTGCCTAGAAGCTGCAACACTTAGCTAACACAGACAGAGTGACAGGGACTTAAAAGAACATGACATTGATGTGAGTAATACCTGTTTATGGCAGCTGCCTAGAAGCTGCTACGCGTAGCTAAACACATAAACAGGGACAGGGACTTACCAGAACATGACATTGATGTAAGTAAGCACGTTGAGGGCAGCTGCCTAGAAGCTGCAACACTTAGCTAACACAGACAGAGTGACAGGGACTTAAAAGAACATGACATTGATGTGAGTAATACCTGTTTAGGGCAGCTGCCTAGAAGCTGCTACGCGTAGCTAAACACATAAACAGTGACAGTGACTTACCAGAACATGACATTGATGTAAGTAGGCCAGTCCACAGTATCCCAATCGAACTGTGTTCACACGTGAGACGTAACAATCATTCAGGTAGATTCATCATATTAGCCAAAGAGGGTTGATAGGTGGGACTCACAGGTGGGGTATATACATGGGATTTGCATGTGAGATTTTTTTTTTTTTAATGGGAGGGGGCATTTCACATTACATTACATGTTTAAGTCTACTTGACACCGCGAGGGTGTATGAGACTCTGTGCTTTAAACAAAAAGAAAAAGCACCCACAAAGCAAAAAACCCAATGAGTAGAGAGTAGAGAGTGAGATGTACATGTGGCATGACAATGTCCATCCAAACCCATATCATAAGTTTCAGCATATTGATTGGGAAATTAGATTTGCCAATTTCCTGATCAATCTGATAAAACTTATGATATGGGTTTGGATGGACGTTGTCCCTTGCTTGAACCCATTCCTCATTATAATCTGTAGGTTCTTTTTACATGTGGGGTATATACGTGGGATGTACATGTGGGGTATGTACATGGGATTTGCATGTGGGATGTACAGGTGGCATGTACAGGTGGGGCATATACGTGGGATTTGCATGTGGGATGTACAGGTGGCATATACAGGTGGGGCATATACGTGGGATTTGCATGTGGGATGTACAGGTGGCATATACAGGTGGGGCATATACGTGGGATTTGCATGTGGGATGTACAGGTGGCATATACAGGTGGGGCATATACGTGGGATTTGCATGTGGGATGTACAGGTGGCATATACAGGTGGGGTATACAGGTGGGGTATGCATTTGGGATGTACAGGTGGCATATACAGGTGGGGTATATACGTGGGATGTATAGGTGGGACACAGGTGGGGTATGCATGTGGGATGTACAGGTGGCATATACAGGTGGGGTATATACGTGGGATGTATAGGTGGGACACAGGTGGGGTATGCATGTGGGATGTACAGGTGGCATATACAGGTGGGTATATACTGGGATGTATAGGTGGGACACAGGTGGGGTATGCATGTGGGATGTACAGGTGGCATATACAGGTGGGGTATATACGTGGGATGTATAGGTGGGACACAGGTGGGGTATACAGGTGGGGTATGCATGTGGGATGTACAGGTGGCATATACAGGTGGGGTATATACGTGGGATGTACATATGAGATGTACAGGTGGCACGTACATGTGGGGTATGTACGTGGGATTTGCATGTGGGATGCACAGGTGGCATGCACGTGTGGGGTATATACGTGGGATGCACATGTACATCCACCCACCCAGTTACACCAAGAGCCACACACCTAACCAACCGGCCCAACCTCAACCCCTCAGCCCCAACCACATACACCGTCACCCCAAATATACCTGCACCACCATGGAGAGCTCACCTGGATCCAGTTGCTTGGCTCCACTTTAGGAGCAGCCAGAATGACAGGATGCGGAATGGACAGATCTTGATCCGCCCCCCCCCCCCCCCCCCCCCCCCCCCCTCTCCTTTCACCCCCTCGCCCTTCTCCCACCGCCCCCCCTCTATCCTACACCCCCACCCCCACCCACCCACTCACTTACCGCAGAGCCACACACCTAACCAACCGGCCCAACCCCAACCCCTCCACCGTCATCCCTAACCACACACACACCCACCCCTCCACCGTCATCCCAAATATACCCGCTCTGCCATTTTCTTGGAGGGCTAACCTGGATCAAGTTGCTTGGCTCCACTTTAGGAGCAGCCAGAATGACTTAGATGCTGAGTGGACAGATGCTGGGTGGACAGATCTCGACCACCCCCCCCCCCCCCCCCTCCTCTCCTTGCGCCCCCTCGCCCTTCTCCCACCAACCCCTCTCTATCCTACCCACCCACCCCCACCCACCCACCCACTTTCACCCAGAGCCACACACCTAACAAACCGGCCCAACCCCACCCCCTCAACCCTAACCACATACACCGTCACCCCAAATATACCCGCACCAACAGTCCCATGGAGAGCTCACCAGAATCCAGTGGCTTGGCTCCACTTCAGTAGCAGCCAGAATGACTAATAGATGAAATGGACAGATCCCCCCCCCCCCCCCCCCTCCCTATCCACCCACCCACCCAATTACACCCACAGCCACTCACCTAACCAACCCTCCCAACTCCAGCCCCCAACCACATACACCGTCAACCCCAAATATACCCGCTTTACCATTCCCGCAGTGAGCTCACCTGGATCCAGTTGCTTGGCTCCACTTTAGGTGCAGCCAGAATGACAAGATGCGGAATGGCCAGATCTCACCAGCCCCCCCCACCCCCCTACCTCCCCTACACCCACCCTGAACCCCAAACCCAAAACCACACCGTCACCCCCAATTTACCCGAATCGCCATTTTCATGGAGGGCTCACCTGGATCCAGTTGCTTGGCTCCACTTTGGGAGCAGCCAGAATAACAAAGATGAGGAATGGGATCTGCAGTGAATGGAAAGGAATGGTGAAACAGAATAAAGCAAAAGCAATAAATACAATAACAATGGTGAGGAATGGGATCTGCAGTGAATCACTAATAATAAATATAATACATAAATAAAAAATATAAGGAATGGGATCTGCAGTGAATGGAAAGGAATGGTGACACAGAACAAAATAAATAACACAGATATGGGATGGGATATGCAGTGAACCGCAAGGATGGTGACACATGATACAATAAATAAATAACAAACATGAGGAAAGGGATCTGCTGAGTATGGTAAGGAATGGTGAAACAGAATAAAATAAATACAATAAAATAAATAAATTAATATATAAATAACACAGATGAGGAATGGGATCTGCAGTGAATCACAAGGAACGGTGACACATAATACCATACCACACCATAAATACGATAAATGCACCGTTTATTATACCATAAATACGATAAATGCACCGTTTATTATACCATAAATACGATAAATGCACCGTTTATTATACCATAAATACGATAAATGCACCGTTTATTATACCATAAATACGATAAATGCACCGTTTATTATACCATAAATACGATAAATGCACCGTTTATTATACCATAAATACGATAAATGCACCGTTTATTATACCATAAATACGATAAATGCACCGTTTATTATACCATAAATACGATAAATGCACCGTTTATTATACCATAAATACGATAAATGCACCGTTTATTATACCATAAATACGATAAATGCACCGTTTATTATACCATAAATACGATAAATGCACCGTTTATTATACCATAAATACGATAAATGCACTGCATAAAGATGAGGAATGGGATCTTTTGAATGGAAAGGAATGGTGACACAGAATAAAATAATTAACACAGATATGGATTGGGATATGCAGTGAATCGTGTGGTTGGTGCTAGTAGCTTCTGTGCAGCTCCCAGAGCCAGCCACTGCCAAGGAATGAAAGCGTGGAATACTAAAATAAATATGGTGACACGGAACAATAAAAGTAGTGATAACGCCTGGTGGGGCGTGGTATTAAGGGAACCTGCCGTACGCGGGCAGAGAACGGTCTACCACCTCAACTGGACAAGCTACCATCGTGGTTGACAACGACCTGCTCAGGGTGACTGTTGGGGGAATCCAACCCTCGAACCCGCTTCGTTTCATCAGCTTGGTGTACCACTAGACCAATTGTATCACTGGAATGGGCTGTATTATTGGTATTATACCGTGACATACCTCATGTTATTACAACTGAGAAAAATACTTTCGCCCTCTAATGACGAAACCACCGGATGAGCCTGGCCGTAACAAAACTTTGTGAGGAATACATTTCCGGCCTCATAAAATCCAGGGTAGTGTTACTCCTAGTTCCTCCTCCTTCGACACACCAATTATGATTATTGCTAAGCCTGGTGGAGTGGGCTATCCTTCTTAAACCAGTATCCATTCCTGGAAAACTTGCCAGCAAGGTGTTTACTCCCTTGCCTGAGAGCATCAGCAAAATATTCTTCCAGGACACATCACCGATACGAACCGAATGGCTCAGTGGCAGAGCAACCCTGGAGAAATATCGCAGCAGGTGCGGGGTTCGAATCCCCTTGAGTGCGCTTGGGCCCATCCGGAGGGTCGTCGACCGGCACGGTAACTGGAATCTAGATGCGATGTCGGCTCGGCCACCGCATACTTACAATCCGGTTCCCTTAATCCCACCGTGGCACGTCCTTTGAGATCATTGTGACAATTCTTGGACGTTCAAATTTCATTTTTTTCTTTTCTTCTTCCAGGACATACACAATGCATTTTGCTTCTACACACCACAATGGCAACACACAATGTGATGACAGCGTGTCTCACAACGTTGAGGCCTTGATAGTTGAGATATGACAGCATGTACATACACACACGTGTGCATACACACACACACATGCACATACATACACATACACCATGCATTCCCTTTCCACTCACCACAATGGCCACACACGATGTGGTGACATACATTTGCACGAACGTATAAATGCACATACACATACATCATGCCGTTTGCTTCCACTCGCCAGAATGGCCACACACAGTGTAGTGACGGCGTGTCCAACGACGATGAGGCCCCAGTAGTTGAGGTAGGACAGCATCACACACACACATGCACACACATACAACACACACACACATGCATACACATACACATACATCATGCCGTTTGCAACCACTCACCACTATGGCCGCACACGATGTGATGACATACATTTGAACATACGCATACATGCACATACACATACATCATGCCGTTGGCTTCCACTTAGCACAATGTGATGACAGCATGTCCCACTACGGTGAAGCCTCAGTAGGCGAGGTAAGACAGCATCAATGATAATCTGACACACACACACATGTATACACATACATACATACACAAAGCATTTTGTTTCCACTTACCACAATGGCCACACACCAGGTGATGACAGCATGTCCAACGACGTTGAGGCCACGGTAGTTGAGGTAGGACAGCATCAATGATAATTTACAACACACAAATGCATACACACATGCATACATACACACACATGTATACATCACGCATTTTGCCTCCACGTACCACAATGGCCACACACGAGGTGATGACAGCATGTCCAACGACGTTGAGGCCACGGTAGTTGAGGTAGGACAGCATCAATGACATCCCGATTAGGAAGTATCTGCGTTGTGGATTAGGAAGCAGATATTATTGTAAATAAATAAATAAATAAATAAATAAATAAATACAAAATACATAGGATGGCTTATTACGAGGCGTGAGGTTGAGGGGGCCAGCTCGTTTGCTTGCACTGGGGCCAACCACCAGAGATCATTTATGTATGTGACATTATAGA
>JACBWV010000347.1:518593-598593 GCA_013435795.1 Chlamydomonas sp. ICE-L | reverse complement strand
AAATGATAACGTGCACACACACACACCTGGAAGCCCCAGAATGGACCAAAAGCAGTCACCCATGCCACACATCCACTGATTTCAATACAAAATTAAAAATAAAACATTTACATGATAACGTGCACACACACACACACACACACACACACACAAACCTGGAAGCCCCAGAATGGATTGAAAGCAGCTGCCACCCACGCCACACATCCACTGATTTCAATACAAAAATAAAAATAAAACATTCAAATAATAACGTGCACACACACACACACACACACCTGGAAGCACCAGAATGGATTCAAAGCAGCTGTCACCCACGCCACGTATCCACTGTTTTCAATACAAAAATAAAAATAAAACATGTAAATGAAAACGTGCACACACACACCTGGAAGCCCCAGAATGGACCGAAAGCTGCTGTCACCCAGGCCACATATCCACTGTTTTCAATACAAAAATAAAAATAAAACACTTAAATGATAACGTGCACACACACACACACACACACATACACACACCTGGAAGCCCCAGAATGGACCGAAAGCTGCTGTCACCCAGGCCACGTATCCACTGTTCTCAGGGAAGGCAGTCGCCAGCTCCGCAGTGACAAGTGCTTCCGGAACACTCCACACCAGGGGTAGGATGAGGTAGCCCAACATAGTTAGCAGGGGCCCTCCTGACGCAACACTGTCCTCAGTGCCAAAGGGACCACCAGAAACCTGAAGACGGGGTGGGTTGGGGTGGGTTAGGATGAGAAATGCTATTGAATATGGATTTTTTTTTAAATAGGGGTGAATGTGTGTGTGTGTGTGTGTGGGGGGGGGGGGGGGGAGGGGGGAGGTATGTGTGGGGCAATTGTGTGTGTGTGTGTGTGTTTGTGTGTGTGTGTGTGTGTGTGTGTGTGTGTGTGTGTGCGTGTGTGTATGTGTAATCATTGCCTCAGCCTTGTCATACCGCACCCCACCTTCCACCTACCCTACACACCCATCCACCCCACCTTCCACCTACCATCCACCCCACCTACCCCACACACCCATCCACACCACACCACAAACCCATCTACCCCCCACACCTATCCACCCCACGTCCAACCTACCCCACACACCCATCCACCCCACCTCAAACCTACCCCACACACCCATCCGCCCCCCCTGCCAACCTACCCCACTCACACAGCGGACATACTACCTCCCCCCCAACCCCCAACCCCCAACCTGCATGCCCCAACCCCCTTCCCCAAAGACCCCCATCCCTCTACCCACCCTTTCATTTAAAACATGCCCCTGTTATACTACAGTGGATTTAACATTGGTACATCCACTCTACCAAACCATTCAATCGTCTTACATGAGTTTGCAACCGTAAAAGAATATACAGTGTGCCTGAAAGCTGACATGGCAAGCATTCCAATGCAGCTTCAAGCACTGGATTCGGTCCAGTGGCTGGCTAATGGGGCTGGCGGGAAGATGCTATGAGTATCCCCAAAATGAAGAAGTGGTTCACATACCATTTCATGTTCGACCTGTCCTGCATTCCCCTCCCCCCCCCCCCCCCCCCCCCCCCCCTTTTGAAAACAAAAAAATCAGAGATCACACTCCCCACTCCTTCACTCATTACTCTGCTGCCCCCCCCCACCCCACCCCCCCACCCCACCCCCCACCCCACCCCCACCCCTTCCCCTACCCCCCTACCTCGATAAACAAGCCTGAGCATGGCAGGATAGTGAATGGGATGCATTCAACCTCCCACCCTACCCCAAACACCACAGTGGGATACATGCTGCTGTATCACTTCACCTCCCATCCCACCCCTTAACCTCAGATAATATGAGCACAGGAATGGCAGGATGGTGATCTGGTTGCGCTTTATTCCCACCCTCCCCCAAGCAACACAGTGGGATGCATGCTGCTGCATCCCTCCCACTCCCACTCCCCTTTCCCTCCTCCCCCCTTACCTCAAAGAAGACAAGAACCACAAGAGGTAGGATGGTGAGGGGCTTCTGCTTAATCCCCGCCCCGAACATAGAACCTGGCGGCGATGCACTGCGAGGCATTGCTACCAGCGTTCAGGAGCGAGGAGGGGAAGAGGGAGAGAGGTGTCGTTCGAGCAAGCAGCAAAGCGAGACGAATCGTACAAGCTCTGTGGGGAAGCGAATGCGAAGATACGAAAAAAAAACCAAAGATGGGAACGATGTTGATGCTGTTATCGGTTAAGCATTTCGGTAGAGTTAGCTGTTATTATTGAAGCTTGATTGGAGTTCCACAAGTATTGCGTGGGAAAGCGTGGGTTCGCCAATCAATAAATCACGATGGCCGAATCACGAACACACGTACTCAAGAAATAAAGAAGCAGTACACCGTGTCTTTAGTAATCCGGAAGGGGTCCTCGGACAACACCAGATGTGGATGGAGAGAAGCCTGACCCGGAGAAGGCTATGGGGGACGGGAGGAAGGAAGGTGAAGGAGGGCGACAGTGGGAAAGGAAAGGGTGGTAGCTTCCAGATAAAGGTGGCAGATTCCAGGGAGAGGTGGCGGATTCTAGATTCAAGAAAACTGCCAGGAAAACAGAGTGGGTGGAGTCTCTGGCTGTTATGAGGTCACGCTCACCCCAGCCCGCCCCCCACAATACCCAGAAACTAGCAGCAAACAAGCAAATGCATGCTTAGTTCTTCCTAACTAGACCGCTCAGTTGTTCCCGATCGCCAACGCCATAAGCCGAACCCTTGTCCCACCCCTTCGTCCGCCCGTCCGAGACATGGAGGAAGTGGTAAGGGTTTTCCTTCACGCGTGCTCGAACCCCATTTCCATGCATGGTGTTTTATGCGTATGCATCGTATATGTCTTAGTGCCTTGCCTTTGTAGTGGCTCTGAAAGTAAGAATGATGCACCGACTCAAGGCCTCGATAAAACCATTGTTTGGGGTTCACTTCATTGGTGCATGTATGCGTGCATGTTCCCAGGGTTGTGCCTTTCAGTTATTATGCACCCACATACAGTATGCCACTGCATTCGGTGACAATATCGTTCACATTAGGTGCATTCGGGCATTTGGAGAAGTTAGGTTTCCCTAGTATGATAAGTACCATTCTCACACCACTTTAGGATTAGCCTACTAGGCTTAAGGGACTTGCCTTAGTAGTGGCTCTGAAAGTAAGAATGATGCACCAACTCAGGGCCTTGTTAAACAAATGTTTGGGGTTCAGTTCATGGGTGTATGCATGCATGCATGTTACAGTCCAGGACTAGCCAACTAGGCTAAAGGGACTTGCTCGACCTTGATCTCAGGAGGGACTAAAGCAAAAACTGGGCCAAAGGAACTTTCCCAACCTTTTGATCTCAGGAGGGACCAAAGCTAAAACTAGGCTAAAGGGACTTGCCTGACCTTGATATCAGGAGGGACTAAAGCAAAAACTAGGCCAAAGGGACTTGCCTGACCTTGATCTCAGAAGGGACTACAGCAAAAACTAGGCTAAAGGGACTTGCTCGACCTTCATCTCAGGAGGGACCAAAGCAGCGACTAGGCTAAAGGGACTTGCCTGACCTTGATCTCAGAAGGGACTAAAGCAAAAACTAGGCTAAAGGGACTTGCTCGACCTTGATCTCAGGAGGGACTCAAGCAGCAACTATGCCAAAGGGACTTGCCTGACCTTGATCTCAGAAGGGACTAAAGCAAAAACTAGGCTAAAGGGACTTGCTCGACCTTGATCTCAGGAGGGACTCAAGCAGCAACTATGCCAAAGGGACTTGCCTGACCTTGATCTCAGAAGGGACTAAAGCAAAAACTAGGCTAAGGGACTTGCTCGACCTTGATCTCAGGAGGGACTCAAGCAGCAACTATGCCAAAGGGACTTGCCTGACCTTGATCTCAGAAGGGACTAAAGCAAAAACTAGGCTAAAGGGACTTGCTCGACCTTGATCTCAGGAGGGACTCAAGCAGCAACTATGCCAAAGGGACTTGCCTGACCTTGATCTCAGAAGGGACTAAAGCAAAAACTAGGCTAAAGGGACTTGCTCGACCTTGATCTCAGGAGGGACTCAAGCAGCAACTATGCCAAAGGGACTTGCCTGACCTTGATCTCAGAAGGGACTAAAGCAAAAACTAGGCTAAAGGGACTTGCTCGACCTTGATCTCAGGAGGGACTCAAGGCAAGCAACTATGCCAAAGGGACTTGCCTGACCTTGATCTCAGAAGGGACTAAAGCAAAAACTAGGCTAAAGGGACTTGCTCGACCTTGATCTCAGGAGGGACTCAAGCAGCAACTATGCCAAAGGGACTTGCCTGACCTTGATCTCAGAAGGGACTAAAGCAAAAACTAGGCTAAAGGGACTTGCTCGACCTTGATCTCAGGAGGGACTCAAGCAGCAACTATGCCAAAGGGACTTGCCTGACCTTGATCTCAGAAGGGACTAAAGCAAAAACTAGGCTAAAGGGACTTGCTCGACCTTGATCTCAGGAGGGACTCAAGCAGCAACTATGCCAAAGGGACTTGCCTGACCTTGATCTCAGAAGGGACTAAAGCAAAAACTAGGCTAAAGGGACTTGCTCGACCTTGATCTCAGGAGGGACTCAAGCAGCAACTATGCCAAAGGGACTTGCCTGACCTTGATCTCAGAAGGGACTAAAGCAAAAACTAGGCTAAAGGGACTTGCTCGACCTTGATCTCAGGAGGGACTCAAGCAGCAACTATGCCAAAGGGACTTGCCTGACCTTGATCTCAGAAGGGACTAAAGCAAAAACTAGGCTAAAGGGACTTGCTCGACCTTGATCTCAGGAGGGACTCAAGCAGCAACTATGCCAAAGGGACTTGCCTGACCTTGATCTCAGAAGGGACTAAAGCAAAAACTAGGCTAAAGGGACTTGCTCGACCTTGATCTCAGGAGGGACTCAAGCAGCAACTATGCCAAAGGGACTTGCCTGACCTTGATCTCAGAAGGGACTAAAGCAAAAACTAGGCTAAAGGGACTTGCTCGACCTTGATCTCAGGAGGGACTCAAGCAGCAACTATGCCAAAGGGACTTGCCTGACCTTGATCTCAGAAGGGACTAAAGCAAAAACTAGGCTAAAGGGACTTGCTCGACCTTGATCTCAGGAGGGACTCAAGCAGCAACTATGCCAAAGGGACTTGCCTGACCTTGATCTCAGAAGGGACTAAAGCAAAAACTAGGCTAAAGGGACTTGCTCGACCTTGATCTCAGGAGGGACTCAAGCAGCAACTATGCCAAAGGGACTTGCCTGACCTTGATCTCAGAAGGGACTAAAGCAAAAACTAGGCTAAAGGGACTTGCTCGACCTTGATCTCAGGAGGGACTCAAGCAGCAACTATGCCAAAGGGACTTGCCTGACCTTGATCTCAGAAGGGACTAAAGCAAAAACTAGGCTAAAGGGACTTGCTCGACCTTGATCTCAGGAGGGACTCAAGCAGCAACTATGCCAAAGGGACTTGCCTGACCTTGATCTCAGAAGGGACTAAAGCAAAAACTAGGCTAAAGGGACTTGCTCGACCTTGATCTCAGGAGGGACTCAAGCAGCAACTATGCCAAAGGGACTTGCCTGACCTTGATCTCAGAAGGGACTAAAGCAAAAACTAGGCTAAAGGGACTTGCTCGACCTTGATCTCAGGAGGGACTCAAGCAGCAACTATGCCAAAGGGACTTGCCTGACCTTGATCTCAGAAGGGACTAAAGCAAAAACTAGGCTAAAGGGACTTGCTCGACCTTGATCTCAGGAGGGACTCAAGCAGCAACTATGCCAAAGGGACTTGCCTGACCTTGATCTCAGAAGGGACTAAAGCAAAAACTAGGCTAAAGGGACTTGCTCGACCTTGATCTCAGGAGGGACTCAAGCAGCAACTATGCCAAAGGGACTTGCCTGACCTTGATCTCAGAAGGGACTAAAGCAAAAACTAGGCTAAAGGGACTTGCTCGACCTTGATCTCAGGAGGGACTCAAGCAGCAACTATGCCAAAGGGACTTGCCTGACCTTGATCTCAGAAGGGACTAAAGCAAACACTAGGCTAAGGGATTGCTCGGCCCTTGATCTTCAGGAGGGACTCAAGCCAGCAACTATGCCAAACGGGACTTGCCTGACCTGATCTCAGAAGGACTTAAAGCAAACACTAGGCTAACTGTACTGCTCGACTTGATCTCAGGAGGGACTCAAGCAGCAGGCAACTATGCCAAAAGGGACTTGCTGACCGTCTCAGAAGGGTACTTAAAGCAAAAACTAGGCTAAAGGACTGCTCGACTTGATCTCAGGAGGGACTCAAGCAGCAACTTGCCCCAAAGGGACTTGCCTGACCTTGATATCAGAAGGCGACTAAGGCAAAACTAGCTTAAAGGGATTGCCGACCTTAATTCAGGAGGGGCTGATTGACTGAAGCAACAACACACACTTTATAACTGGGCCCCTACAATTTGTTTGTCTTGTTTTGAGCTAGTCGTCACAGCTTTTCTTTACAGCTGCAAGCTGAAGCTTCTAGGCAGCTTCTTGAGCAATCCACAGAGCTAACCCCCAACTCTTCAGTAGGTCTGGACACGTAATTGTGTTAGCGTCAAGGTGCACTAGGTTGCATTTGGTTTGGCTCGATAGCCTGTCAGGGGAGCTATGTAGAAGCTGTTGCTAGTAGCTGAAAGAACAAGCTATGCTAGTCCTGGCTCTATAAGCTTTGCACAGATAATGTAATTGGTATCTGTCTTAGTGCCTTGCCTTTGTAGTGCCTCCGTAAGTAGGTATAAGTAGGGACCGGCAGATCATATGATGTTGACCAAAGGCGAGTATGACATTGTATGATATTGTATATAAATGGTAACTTTGGCATCGTCAGACTGCCGGCATCATATGATATCATATGATGACATGATATCATATGATATCATATTGCTGTTCCCTAGGTTTGAGGCACCAAATCAGGGCCTCTGTCAGTAAAACGATTGTATGGGGTTCACCGTGTTCTGCTTTCTTTTTAGCTTCTCTTTTCAGCAACAAGCAGCAGCTTCTAGGCAGCCCCCCTGGGTCGCTACCCAGCCAAACTTATAGCAACGTAGTGCATATGGAAGCTGATAGAATAATCTTTCCAGTACTGGTGAACTCTTGGGGCTTAGCCCAATGGATAGCTCAGGGAGCTGCCAAGAAGCTGCTGCTTGTAGCTGAAAATAAAAGCTATGACTTTATCGGGGTCTGACTGCATGCCACTCTTTCGTTTTGGGGCTACACGTAGCAGCTTCTGTCCAGCTCCATTACCCAATTTATGGATACATCCCAAATATTTCAGCTGCATTGGAATGCCTGCCGGGTCAGTTTCCAGCCACACAAGCTAGCTTCGTGTCTGGCAAAACAAAATGGGAAAAGGAGATGAATTGACCCTTCCTGTTGCGGTTGGGCAAGTCCCTTGCGCATATTTGGCCCACACCTGGACTGTAACATACATACAGTGTGTTTTTATTTAGCTCCTCCTGGTGCCATGGTCGGGCAGTAGCCTATTTGACTACTCCCTGGACTGTAACAGCAAACATGATGCAATGTGCTAGTCACCGTGTTCTGCTTTCTGTATAGCTTTTCTTTTCAGTAACGAGCAGCAGCTTCTAGGCAGCCCCCCTGGGTCGCTACACAGCCAAACCTATAGCAACCTAGTGCATCTGGAAGCTGGTATCCAGTACACACACACACACGCACATACACACATACACACACACACGCATACACATGTACACACACACACACACACACACAAACAAACATACATACATATACACACACACACATACACACACATGCCCCCCCCCCCCCCCCCACACACACACACACACACACACACACACACACACACATACATATACTGCATAAATGTGGTACAGGTGCTTTCATCTATCAAGTCTGGTGTGGGGAGCATCACTTTGAACAGGTAAGTGCATGTGTTGCCCAAAGCAGGGATACAGTGGTTCCTTGGCCCAGGTAGTAGTTTAGGTGTGTGGGGCTGGGTGTGTGTGGGGGTGGGTGGGTGTTTGGGTGGGGCTGGGTTGGGTGTGTGTGTTTGGGTGGGACTGGGTTGAGTGTGGGTGGGGGTGGTCGAATGTTTGGGGAGGGTGCGTGGGTGAGTGTGGGGGGGGTATGTTTGACTATCTTATTCTATGTTGTGTTGCAAGGAATGTGGGGAGCATCACCCTGAACAGGTAGGCACATGTGAGGACCAAGGCAGGGGAACAGTGGTCGCTTGGTCCTGGTGACTAGGGGTATTCTTAGTTTGGGTGGGTGGGGCTGGGTGTGAGTGGGTGGGTGTTTGGGTGGGTGGGTGGGGTGGTGGTGTATGTTCGACCATCGTACTCTATGTTGCGTTGCAAAGAATGTGAGTACGATCACCCTGAACAGGTAGGTACCTGGGTGGTCCAAGGCAGGGGAACAGTGTTCGCTTGGTCCTGGTAACTAAGGGTATTTTTTGTTTGGGTGGGTGGGGCTGGGTGTGGGTGGGTGGTTGTTTGGGTGGGTGGGTGGGTGGGGTGGGAGGGTGGGGTGGTGGGGTATGTTTAACCATCGTACTCCATGTTGGTGGGTGTTTGGGGGGTGGGGGGATTGTGGGTGGGGGTGGGGGGATGGAAGGGTATGTTTGACTATCGTACTCTATGTTGTATTGCAAGGAATGTGAGTATAATCATCTTGGACAGGTAGGTACCTGTGTGGTCCTAGGCAGGGGAACAGTGGTTGGTTGGTTGTGGGTATGTAGGGGTATTTTGTGTGTGTGTGTGTGTGGTGGTGGGTGTGGTTTGGATGGTTGGGTGAGAGGTAATTGTTGACAATCGTATTCTGTGTTGTGTTGCAAGGAATACGGGAACAACCACCACTACCACTACCAATACCAATACCAATACCAATACCACCCACACCCACACCCACACCCACACCCACACCACCATCAAATGAAGTGCTACATATATCAACAGTGCTTCCATGACCCCCACCCACACCCGTACCACTAACACCTCCACCACTACCACCCCCACTACCACCCCCACCACTACCATCCCCACCACTACCACCCCCAATGCCATCCCCATCAACACCACCACCACTACCACCATCACCACCAACACCACCAACACAAAATGAAGAGCAACATATATCAACAGTGTTGCCATGTCCCCCACCCCCACCCCTACCCCCACCCCCACTACCACCCCCACCACTACCACCACCACTACCACCACCACCATAAAGGAAGTGCAACACATATCAACATGTATTTCATGTCTCCCACAGGCCTAAAGCCCTCAACTCATTGAACCATGCCATGGTGAGTTCCACTGTTGTTTTTTGTTGATCATGATTTGGGGTTGTCAATCACTGTTGTTGTTTGTCACTCATGATTTGGGGTTGTCAATCACTGTTGTTGTTTGTCACTCATGATTTGGGGTTGTCAATCACTGTTGTTGTTTGTCACTCATGATTTGGGGTTGTCAATCACTGTTGTTGTTTGTCGATCATGATTTCAGGTTGTCAATCACTGTCGTTTTTTGTCTATCATGATTTGGGGTTGTCAATCACTGTTGTGTGTTGTCAATCATGATTTGTAGTTGTCAATCACTGTTGTTGTTTGTCAATCATGATTTGGGGTTGTCAATCACTGTATGATGTACAAGTGATGATGTACTAATGATGATGTACAAATGATGTACTAATGATGGTGGAATATGATGTACACATGATGTAATCATGCTGATGTACAAATGATGAACTAAAGATGATTCAACAAGATGTACACATGATATAATAATGATGATGTTCTAATGACGTACTAATGATGATGCAACATGATGTTTACATGATTATGTACAAATGCAGATACAGGGCTTAAGAGGCACTCTGAGTCAATGGTCCCAGAAGGATTCAGCAGTACAGTGCGTTGTTGTCAAGGGAGCTGGAGGGAAGGTATGTCTCCCTTGCGGCCATCTGGCTATCTCCTGATTGTGGTGTGATGTGGTGTGGGGTGGGGTGGGGTGGGGTGGGGTGGCCCCCTATTCCAAGCAAGCTAGCAATACTTCCCCCCCCTTACCCTTTCCATCCCTCCCGCCCAAACAAACAGCAAAGAACCCAGTGCCCCTTCCCCTTCCAACATCCCTCCCTCCCTCCCTCCCTCCCCCCATCCCACGCAAGCTACTAATTATTGCTCGTCCCTCACCCTTTCCATCCCTCCTGCCCAAACAAACAGCAAACAACAAAGCGCCCCTTACCCTTCCCTCCCTCCCCCCATCCCAAGCAAGCTGTCAATACCAAATTGCCGCTTACCCTTTCCATCTTCCCCTCCTTCCCTCCCTCCCCCCATCCCAAGCAAGCTATCAATACCAAATGGCCCCTTACCCTTTCCATCCCTTCCTCCAAACAAATTGCAAATACCCGTGCGCCTAGTCCCCTTGCCCTCCCATCCCCCAAAGCAAGCTGTCAATACTTGCTGCCCATTACCCTTTCCATCCCTCCTGCCCAAGCAAACTGAAAAGACCCGCACGCCCTTTACCCTTGCCATACCTCCCTCCCTTCCCCCATCCCAAGTTAGCCATCAATACTTGCTCGCCCTTTACCCTTTCTATCCCTCCCACTTCAACAAACTTGAACGACCCATGCGCCCCTTAACCTTGCCATACCTCCCTCCCAAACTGATAACAACTACCTGCTCGCCTGTACCCTTGCCATACCTTCCTCCCAAACTGACTACAAGACCCGCTTGCCCGTACTCTTGCACCAGGCCTATTGTGCTGGAGGCGATGTGAAGTGGACAATACAAGAAGCTAAGGAAGGTCCGCACTGCTGGCCCGCCTGCTGGCCCTGATGCCATGTTTGACGATGAGTACAAGCTGGACCTGCAGGTAAGTCACATGAGGTGGTTGTACTGCTGCCTCCTCACACCCTGCAGGCTGTACTGCTGGCCCTGATGCCATGTTTGACGATGAGTACAAGCTGGACCTGCAGGTAAGTCACATGAGGTGGTTGTACTGCTGCCTCCTCACACCCTGCAGGCTGTACTGCTGGCCCTGATGCCATGTTTGACGATGAGTACAAGCTGGACCTGCAGGTAAGTCACATGAGGTGGTTGTACTGCTGCCTCCTCACACCCTGCAGGCTGTACTGCTGGCCCTGATGCCATGTTTGACGATGAGTACAAGCTGGCCATACAGGTAAGTCACATGAGGAGCACCAAAAATTGCCACCGTACTTTTGATAGTGTGAGCGAGTGCATTTTGCCTATTGGGCTTCCCCCGGAATGTAGCGCACGTTAAGACAAACAGATAGACCGGTATATACATAGGATGATAGACAGATAGACAGATAGACAGATAGATAGGCATATAGATATATACGAGGATATACTAAAGGAAAGACAGACAGACAGACAGGCAGGCAGACAGATAGACAGACAGACAGACACAGACAGACAGACAGACAGATAGACAGACAGACAGACAGACACAGACAGACAGACAGACAGACAGACAGACAGACAGACAGACAGACAGACAGACAGACAGACACAGATATATAGGCAGATAGCCAGGTAGACAGACAGAAAGCTGATATCTAGACAGACTGATAGAAAGCCAAATAGACAGTCAGATATACAGATAGACATATAGACTGGCAGATGGACAGGCAGACAGACAGATAGACAGCAACACAAATGGCCCAACTATGACATAAAGTTGACAAAAATGACCAAACATTGACAAATAAATGACCCAAAGGTGACAGATTTGAAAACACAAATGACCCAATAATGACCCAAAGGTGACAGATTTGAAAACACAAATGACCCAATAATGACCCAAAGGTGACAGATTTGAAAACACAAATGACCCCAATAAAGAACCCAAAGGAGTGACAGGATTTGGAAAACACAAATGACCCAATAATGACCCAAAGTTTATAAACCATCACTAGCTCTTACGTGTGCAGATATTCCATTTGTTGCCATTCCCACCAAAAATGACCCACAATTGACGATACATGTCCCATGAGTCACCCTAAAATGGACCAACCTAGACAATAGTGACAAAACAGTAACCCCAAATTTGCCCAAAGTGTATAAAACATCAGTGCCTCCTACCTCTGCAGATATCTCCTTTATTGCCATTCAAACAAAAATGACCCACAAGGCCACAATTGACAAAACATGTCCCATAACTCCATAAGTGACCCCAATATGTACCAACATAGACAAAAATGACAAAAACGTTACACAAATTGGCCCACAGTTGACAAAACATCACTGCCTCCTACCTCTGCAGATATCCCGCCTCTATATCTCCTTTATTGCCATTCAAACAAAAATGACCCACAATTGACAAAACATGTCCCATAACTCCATAAGTGACCCCAAAATGAACCAACGTAGACTAAAATGACAAAACATTTACCTAAAATTGGTCCAGAGTTGACAAAACATCACTGGCTTCTACCTATGCAGATATCCCGCCTCAATATCCCCTTTGTTGCCATCCTGGACGGTATCGTGATGGGTGGAGGTGTTGGCATCTCAGTCAATGGTTACTTCAGGGTGGCCACTGAGAGGTGGGTTCCGGTCACTTGTACTTACATGTGTACTTCGGGCAAACTGTTTTTGGACAGCCTTAGGGTGTCCAGGGCTCCAAGTTATTCCCAAAGGAATTACCAGCAATTACTTCAGGGTGGCCACTGAGAGGTGGGTTCTGGTCACTTGTACTTGTACATGTACTTCAGGGTGGCCACTGAGAGGTGGGCTCTGCGCCTTCAACAACAATCAAATTCCACAAGGGTTGGCATTATGTCAGGAGGGGGGCCCTATATTAATAATATCCTTCAGTCCTAGGGGACCCTATATTAATACATGTAGGTTTCCAATACCTTGATACTATTAGTATACTTATAATGATTTTCTATCCCCTTCGTTTTTTTCCTGGTAATTAATTACTGCTGAAGACAGTGAGTAGCCGGATTGCTGGCTGGAGCCATGTTACATATAATATATCTCAGGCTTCGAGTAACTGGCAGAGGACAGATATCTGTACTGCCTGCCCTTTGTCGTACTGTTCCTGCCGGACCTGCTACTCTTACCCTCACCCATCTGTTACCGTTGCGTTTCGTTTCCTAAAGCCACGCCGACTTGGCGTTTATTTTCCTTTCTTTCCAGCCACGACGACGTGCCACGACGACGTCCCATTTCTTTTCTCTTAACATCTAGTTAGTGCTAAAAATCCGGGATTTGTTTTAGCGCTAATTAGTCCTATAAGCGCTAATAGCGCTAAGGAGCTATGACCCCCCCTCCTAACCCTGTACATATTTCAAGTTGAAGTGGAAGTTCAAGTTCAAGAGTGCCTTTGGCTGGCCATGGTAACCAGATGTATTAGCACCACCCTATCTACACAAACATAATATTAATTATACTTAGGAAACATACATTTTCCCACCAACCCTCTTTGCCCACCACCCCACCCAAAGTATATCCTCACCATTCTCCAGGATCCTGTGTGCGATGCTTGAGTGTGCCCTTGGCATCTCCACACATTTACGCTAGTAGCACCATACCATCTCGACAAACAGAACAATGATTTCACTGTCTAAACATGTATGGCCACTACCCACCCTTCCCCTGGACCCTGTGTGCAATGCCTGAGTGTGCCATTGGCTTGTACCCAGATAAAGTAGCACCACCCTGTGTCTGCAAAGAAAGATAAATTGTACTTTGGAAACACATCAGACCACTGACAACTGACCATTACCCACTATTCTTCAGGACCCTGTGTGCAATGAGTAGGGAGAGGCATCGATCTATATAGAGATAGGTCTCTCTATATATATATATATATTGGCGAAGCTGGATTTTTGAAAATCGGCATAGGGCACCTTACAAAAATCAAAATCTGGTTTTACAATTATAGTATAGGGCACCATATCATATTGCAGGCGCTTCAACTGGATTTTCCGGTGTCTATCTGATGTGACTGCATATGTTGTAGATATACACAATATATCGGTTTGCTAAATATAGATCTATATAGATATATATTTTTGGGCAATATAGATATATTTGCGGCCCCCTAGCAATGACTGAGTGTGGTATAGGCTTGTACTGAGATGTACGCTAGACCCACCACCCCTCTTTGCCCACCACCCCGCCCAAAACCTATTCACACCATTCTCCAAAACCCTGTGTGCGATGCCTGTGTGTGATATTGGCCTGTCCACACATGAACGCTAGTAGCACCACACTATCTCTACAATCAGAAGATTATTATATACTTTGGAAACACATCGGACCACTGACCACTACCCACTATTCTCCAGGACCCTTGGTGCGATGTCAGAGTGTGCCAATGGCTTGTACCCAGATGTAGTAGCACCACACTATCTCTACAAACAAAGATTAATTCTCCTTTGTAACACACATCTGACCACTGACCACTGACCACTATTCTCCAGGACCCTTGGTGCGATGTCAGAGTGTGCCAATGGCTTGTACCCAGATGTGGGAGCACCACACTATCTCTACAAACAAAGATTAATTCTCCTTTGTAACACACATCTGACCACTGACCACTGACCACTATTCTCCAGGACCCTTTGTGCGATGTCAGAGTGTGCCAATGGCTTGTACCCAGATGTAGTAGCACCACACTATCTCTACAAACAAAGATTAATTCTCCTTTGTAACACACATCTGACCACTGACCACTGACCACTATTCTCCAGGACCCTTGGTGCGATGTCAGAGTGTGCCAATGGCTTGTACCCAGATGTAGTAGCACCACACTATCTCTACAAACAAAGATTAATTCTCCTTTGTAACACACATCTGACCACTGACCACTGACCACTATTCTCCAGGACCCTTGGTGCGATGTCAGAGTGTGCCAATGGCTTGTACCCAGATGTAGTAGCACCACACTATCTCTACAAACAAAGATTAATTCTCCTTTGTAACACACATCTGACCACTGACCACTGACCACTATTCTCCAGGACCTGGCATGTCCACACACGTATGCTAGACCCACCACCCCTATTTGCCCACTGCCCTGCCCAAAACCTATTCCTACCATTATCCAGGACCCTGTGTGCGATGCCTGAGTGTGACATTGGCCTGTCCACACATGTAAGCTAGTAGCATCGCATTCTCTCACGATCAGAAGATTATCTATATATACAATCAGAAGATTATGTATATACTCTGGAAACTCATATGTCCACTGACCACTGACCACTACTCACTACCGGTATTCTCCAGGACCCTGTGTGCAATGCCTGAGTGTGGTATAGGCTTGTCCCCAGATGCAAGCTAGACCCGCCACCCCTCTTTGCCCACCACCCCATCCATAACCTATTCCCACCATTATTCAGGACCCTGTGTGCGATGCCTGAGTGTGACATTGGCCTGTCCACACATGTACGCTAGTAGCATCGCACTCTCTCTACGATCAGAAGATTATCTATATATGCAATCAGAAGATTATGTATATACTCTGGAAACACATCAGCCTACTGACCACTGACCACTACCCACTATTCTCCAGGACCTTGTGTGCGATGCCAGAGTGTGGCATAGGCTTGTACCCAGATGTGGGAGCGTCACACTTCCTCCAATGCCTCACTCCTCCTGGTGGTTTGGGGATGTACCTGGCATTGACAGGAAGGAGGCTCAAAGGTGATCCCAAGGTTGATTTGTCTTCTTTGTTGTTCTATAGCAATTTAGTAGATGATCTGGATTTGAGTTTTTGAAACACTTCATCGTTCTTACCTCGAATCTAAGAATTTGGCCTGTAAATTCCAAACTTTTGGCCTGTGAATCGCGAATTCCGCGAATTCTCATAATGTACCTGGCATTGACAGGAAAGAGGCTCAAAGGTAATCCCAAGGTTGATTTGTCTTCTTCTTTGTATGATTCAGTGGATGATTTGGGTTAGGGTTTCTTCTTTGTGTGATTCAGTGGATGATTTGGGTTAGGGTTTCTTCTTTGTGTGATTCAGTGGATGATTTGGGTTAGGGTTTCTTCTTTGTGTGATTCAGTGGATGATTTGGGTTAGGGTTTCTTCTTTGTGTGATTCAGTGGATGATTTGGGTTAGGGTTTCTTCTTTGTGTGATTCAGTGGATGATTTGGGTTAGGGTTTCTTCTTTGTGTGATTCAGTGGATGATTTGGGTTAGGGTTTCTTCTTTGTGTGATTCAGTGGATGATTTGGCTTAGGGTTTCTTCTTTGTGTGATTCAGTGGATGATTTGGGTTAGGGTTTCTTCTTTGTGTGATTCAGTGGATGATTTGGGTTAGGGTTTCTTCTTTGTGTGATTCAGTGGATGATTTGGCTTAGGGTTTCTTCTTTGTGGGATTCAGTGGATGATTTGGATTTGGGTTTGGGTTTCTTCTTCGTTGTTTTATAGCAATTGTTTTATTTGTATTTCAATTTATTTGTATACAATTTGTATAGCGGCAAAAGGGCCAAAACGTGGTCAAAAGTTGTGATTGCGGTATATACCGTATGCGCAACATGTAATGGCAAGAATAAACATTGGCAAATGTGGTGTTTAAACTTATTTCATGGATCACAAATGTGTGGCAAAACTAATTTGGCAAAGGGTTTGGGTCTGGGACTTGCTCAAGGTTTGACTTGAAAACATTTGGCAAATCTCCAATTTGCTTATTACATTTTCTTCTTCCATGTTTAAAAGTAGGTTGCTTGGGAATGCTTTAACAAACAGTTCCTCTTGGTCATAGTCTGGAAAAGAAATGATCCAAATCAGGGCTCTGCCTGGCTAACGACTGAGGAAATCTGATAACCTCGTTAGTAATGTTGGTGGTGTTTTTTTGGGGGGGGGGGGGGGGGGAAGGGGGGGGGGGGGGGGGGGGGAGGGGGGGAATGGTAGGTGCATCACATCTTCTTTGTGAGATATGTATAGATTGCTAGAGACCTCCATGTGTACTAGTGCAGGCTCGGGGCAGATCCTTGCAACGGAACGGTGGTGGGCGAATCACCCTTCGGGTCTGGGACATAGAAACGTGGCATCCGGCTAGCGTTCAAACCGCTGCCGTCCAAACCGCTGGCGGTCAAACCAGTCAGTGCAATAGGCGCGACCAGCTTAGACAGGCGGACCAGCTTCAATTGGCGCGACCAGCTCATTGTATCTCGAAATTAGTGCATGCAAGGAACGATCAAGGCAATCCGGACCAGTCGAACTGAGTTTGTTTGAATCGACGGTGTTGGACAAGCTTGGCAAACGCCGGTGACCCGGGACCGGCTCACTGACGTGCTGAAACGACGTTGGCAAATGGTCGTTTGCCAAATCATTTGCCATTACATGTTGCGCATACGGTAGCGGACAAAACAAATCCCTGTATGGCTTCTCCAACTACTACATCTCTCCTCCAGTGTGCAGGTCCAGCTCAGGGGTCACCAACTTGGCTAATCCCTATCTTTTGTTTTGGCGGAGCCCCCCTATGTATATTTTCTAGTGTGCACAGTACACCTGGTCCAGCTCAGGTGTAACCAACTTAGCCTATCCCTCACTTATTTTCTGGCGGAGCCCCCTACATCTCTCCTCCAGTGTGCAGGTCCAGCTCAAGGGTAAACAACTTGATGAATCCCTCACTTATTTTGT
The DNA here is from genome assembly GCA_013435795.1 of Chlamydomonas sp. ICE-L. Classification (NCBI taxonomy): domain Eukaryota; kingdom Viridiplantae; phylum Chlorophyta; class Chlorophyceae; order Chlamydomonadales; family Chlamydomonadaceae; genus Chlamydomonas; species Chlamydomonas sp. ICE-L. The sequence goes on along the minus strand of JACBWV010000347.1, from coordinate 580,994 downwards.
GGCGTAACCCCCCTATGTCCGTCCTTCAGGGTGAAGGGCAAGCTCTTCATATATACCGGCGCATATAAATACAAGTCTTAATACTATTCTTATAGTTTGGTTCTCTGGTGAATCCATGCAAAGCCTTCGAGTAGGCCATCCCCCATCAGCGCGCAGCTTGCCTGGATGTGCCAGTCGTAGTTTCCAATGCTGGGCTAACCAACTGGACTAATCCCGCATTTATTTGTTTGGCGAAGCCCCACCTTTTGGGATGCGCGAGCCCCCAGGATCACCGCCTTGTCCGTCTGTGTGTGCGTCTGTCTGACTACGCAAAGTGAATGGCCATGACTGTCTTGTAAACCCCGGCTTCGGTTAGCTGCACTCAATTCAGTTGCCACCTGTCGCTCCGATAGCCAACGCTCTCTGCCAATTTTATGTTCCACTTGCAAGGCTGTGGGGACTTTTTTCTTCTTTTTCATTGATTCAAAATGTCCGTGTGTGTGTGTCCGCACAAATAGCTTATTCAAGTTTCATGTCAAAGCACTAAAAGTGGTACATTATATACCATTTAACAATTATAAGACCTAGTAACACCAGTCAGATTCACACGAGAGCACATATGAGCATCACAATTTACGAATAAAAGGTAATGATAACGCCTGATGGGGCGTGGTGTTGAGGGAGCCCGTCGTACGCGGGTGGGGAGCGGTCTCCTACCTCAACTGGACAAGCTACCATCGCGGTTGACGACGACCTGCAACGCCAAGAGCGACCAAAGGGGGAGTCGAATGCTAGATTCCATTAGTTCTGGGAAGCTGATTATCATCATCACATTGCCATATACTCATATTCAGGCCATAGTGGACCCAATACAAGCCCTCTTCACAATATCCAGGGGGGGTCTTGCAACCATCCTCACAATCACAGGCACACTAAGTTTGGCTGAATAGCAAGCCAGAGGGGCTACCTAGAAGCTGCTATGGATAGCCAGAAATGATAAGGGTGGCTAGGGCAATGACACCCTACTGCCCTCTCTGCTACTGTTTGTTTTGTGTGTTGCGTCGCCATTCCGCACCTGCTTGGCGACGCATGGGCCCGGCTATACTAGTCAGAAATGCACCCCCAGCCTCCCTGGGCTCTGCGCTTTGCAGGGTTCAGGGGGCAGAGCGTCGCACTGGGTTTGCACTGAGTTTCTCAATCTGCGACGCATTGCACGGGAAAAAAACTAAGTAAGTAAATGATACATCTGCCCTCTCAAAATAAATAAATAATTCATAAATGATTAATAAATAATAATATATAATCAATACGCCCTCTGAAAATACAACAACAATGAATCTGCCCTCTATGCTTGCTGATGCAGGTGTGGATGTGCTACATGCTGGTTTAGCCACTCACTACCTTCCCTCCTCCTCCCTTGCTCAAATGGAGGAGATGATACACCGACTCGGTGAAGAGGGACGGGCTAACGACTTGTCTGTAGTGAACTCTAGCTTGTGCGAAGCGCAGGATAAGTTTCTTCCCCTACCTAAAGGTGGGCATTTGCTGAAGCACATAATTGGTGAAGAGGGACAGCTAACGACTTGTCTGTAGTGAACTCTAGCTTGTGCGAAGCGCAGGATAAGTTTCTTCCCCTACCTAAAGGTGGGCATTTGCTGAAGCACATAATTGGTGAAGAGGGACAGCTAACGACTTGTCTGTAGTGAACTCTAGCTTGTGCGAAGCGCAGGATAAGTTCCTTCCCTACCGAAACGTGGGCATTTGCTGATACACTGACTCTGTGAAGAGGGACGGCTAACAACTTGTCTGTAGTGAACCCTATCTTGTGCGAAGCGCATGATAAGTTTCTTCCCCTACCTAAAGGTGAGCTTTTGCTGAAACACCGAATTGGTGGAGAGAGACGCACTAACGACTTGTCGGTAGTGCACTCTAGCTTGTGCGAAGCACATGAAACGTCTCTTCCCCTACCTAAAGGTGAGCTTTTGCTGAAACACCGAATTGGTGGAGAGAGACGCACTAACGACTTGTCGGTAGTGCACTCTAGCTTGTGCGAAGCACATGAAACGTCTCTTCCCCTACCTAAAGGTGAGCTTTTGCTGAAACACCGAATTGGTGGAGAGAGACGCACTAACGACTTTCGGTAGTGCACTCTAGCTTGTGCGAAGCACATGAAACGTTATCACCTACCTAAAGGTGAGCTTTGTGGGACGAAGCACATGAAACGTTTATTCACCTACCTAAAGGTGAGCTTTTGCTGAAACACCGAATTGGTGGAGAGAGACGCACTAACGACTTGTCGGTAGTGCACTATAGCTTGTGCGAAGCACATGAAACGTTTATTCACCTACCTAAAGGTGAGCTTTTGCTGAAACACCGAATTGGTGGAGAGAGACGCACTAACGACTTGTCGGTAGTGCACTATAGCTTGTGCGCATGAAACGTGAAGCGCATGAAACGTTTATTCTCCTACTGAAAGGTGGGCATTTGTATGTTCTTTCGTCCCCATACACATGCACATATGCATACATCCGTGCACACACACCATGATCACTCTCACTCACACATGCAAACTCACCTGCGCACACTCACGCACATGTGCACTCCCACTCACACATGCAGATGCACATGGACACACAAACACTCACGTGCTCGCATTCTCAACTGCTTCATAGTCCAGGTGATTGCATTGGCAGCTTCCCTTAATTGACCACCACTTTGACTGGAGGCGCAACTGCAGTGTCCCTGTCATCTCCTTAGAAACATGCACACACACGCAACCACACTCACACATGCGCACACATATGCACATGCACACGCACAGGTGCATGCAAACATGCACACACATATACACATACGCAAGCACATTCACACACTAATACACACATGCATACATTCCCTACCGCTTCATGCTCCAGCTGAATTGCATTGGTGGCTTCCCATAATCGACCACCAATTTGAATGGAGGCACAACGGAAGTGTTCCTGCCCACTCACACTCTCACTCACACACGCAAACGCTCATGCATATGCGCGCACACACACACACACACACACACAAACCCACACACACACAAACACACATGCTCCAGGTGAATTGCATTGGCATCTCCCTCTTATCAACAGCCACTTGTACTGGAGGCACTATGGAAGTGTTCCTGCCCACTCACACTCTCACTCACACACGCAAACGCACATGCATATGCGCGCACACACACACAAACCCACACACACACTAACACGCATGCTCCAGGTGAATTGCATTGGCATCTCCCCCTTATCAACAGCCACTTTTACTGGAGGCACAACCGCAGTGTTCCTACCCACTCACACCCTCACTAACACACAAATGCACATGCACATGTGCCCACACACACACACACACACGCACACACATGCTCCAGGTGAATTGCATTGGCAATTTCCCCTAATCGACCACCACTTTTACTGGAGGCACAACGGCAGTGCTCCTGCCCACTCACACTCTCACTCACACACACAAACGCACATGCACATGCACGCACTCACACACAAACCCACACACACAAACACACATGCTCCAGGTGAATTGCATTGGCATCTCCCCCTTATCAACAGCCACTTTTACTGGAGGCACAACCGCAGTGTTGGTGCTCACTCTCACTCATACTCTCACTCACACACGCAAACGCACATGCACATGCGCGCACACACATAAAACCACACACACACAAACACGCATGCTCCAGGTGAATTGCATTGGCAGCTCCCCCTGATCGACCACCACTTTGACCGGAGGCGCAACGGCAGTGTTGCTGCCATCTTCAAATCTCTAGAGATGGACATTGGGAGAGCTGCAGCAGCGGGGCCTGAGGAGGGCATGCCTCCAGATCAGCTTTCTTTTCTGAAGGAGACACTTGCCACCCTTCACAAGTAGGTGAAGATCCGGATGGGGTGAGGTGAGGGGTAGGGTGGTGGGTGGGGGTGGGGGTGGGGGGTGGGGGGTGCGGTGGGATATGCGATAAGTCACAAGTAGGTGAAGACCCGGATGGGGTGGGGTGGGGTTGGGCTCGCCTGGATGGAGGGGGTTGGGTGGGGTGGCGGTGGGGTGGGTGGGGGTGGGGTGGGGTATGGGATAAGTCACAAGTAGGTGAAGACCCGGATGGGGTGGGGTGGGGGGGTGGGGTGAGGGGCGTGCTCGCCTGGATGGAGGGGGTGGTGGGTGGGGGTGGGGTGGGGTATGGGATAAGTCACAAGTAGGTGAAGACCCATTGTCCCTCCTTTCTCACTCTTCAGGCAATCTCCCTTGTCGCTATACGTCACTCTTTATCGCAGGCCTCTGACCCATTGTCCCTCCTTTCTCACTCTTCAGGCAATCTCCCTTGTCACTGTGCGTCACTCTGGAATTGCTCCTTAGAACAGAGCGCAGCTCACTTGCGGAGTGCCTGGCTCTAGACACAATGCTGGTGGGTGGGTGGTTTTTGTTATTTCTTTATTTATTTCTTTCTTTCTTTCTTTCTTTATTTATTTATTTACGTTTTTTTTAAATCTCATATCTATTTATTTTTCCATTTTGTTTATAGCGTGTTTTTGTTGTTCAAGTCTGGATGTTCAAGGAGTCAGCCCACATGTGTTGAAGTAGGAGACGGGGAGAAGTGTCGCAACCCTTAGAGCAGAGCGCAGCTCCCTTGCAGAGTGCCTGGCTCAAGACACAATGCTTGTGGGTTTGTTTATTTATTTATTTATTTATTTATTTATTTACTTATCTATTTGTTTGTTTGTTTGTTTGTGTTTTTTTTTTTTTTTTTATGTATGTATGTATGTATCTCCATAGGTGCCTAAGTCTTGGTGAGCATGAATCGCATGGTTTTAGCCTATGGTCTCCAGTTCAAAGACAAATATTCTGTGGCATAAAGTTGCCTAACCACATCATTTCAATATATAAATACTCAAAACTAGATTTGCTCAATTGGTGGGAACCAGGTCAAGCAAAATATGCTAATTTCTTAACTATGGGCCTGCTATGGGCTTACCTAAGTTGGGTCACCTTTTTCATAAACGTAACTCAAGGTCTATTGCGCTGAAAACAAATTCCATTAAAATATAAAGTAGGTAGACCTATAGCTCGCACCTTCCTTGACATGTCATGGTGATGGCAGGTTGTGGGATGAAGCGTACATGCGGTAGAGCAGTACACAGATTCAAAAATCGCTAGTAATTTATATTTCGTGGGTGTCCTAACTCATGTACGTAGCTGCGTAGACTCATCTAGACTCATCCTCAACCACATGCAATCCACATACACATACACATACACATTTAGCATTCGCATACCCATTATCACCCAGATACAATCCACATACACATAATCCATATACACTCCATATACATATACACATTGTCCAAATACAATCCACATGCAATCCATATAGACATTATCCACGTACAATCCACATGCAATCCACATCCGCGTACAAATTTAGCCTTTACCGTCTAGATGTTTAAACACAAGCCCACACACAAGCACACATACACGCAGATGTGTAAACAAGAACACACACACAAGAACACACAAACAAACACACACAAATACACAAACACACAAACACACACACAGACAAGCACACACAAACAAGCACACACAAATACACACAAACACATGCAGGTGAAATACTTCACAGCCGACCGTGGGGATTTCATCGAGGGGGTGAGGGCCACGCTCATTGATCGAACCACTCCTGCTACTTGGAAGTACGACACGGTGAATGAGGTATGCATTGATGCCTGTCTGTATTTGTGTTCTTCTTATCGATCAAAACACTCCTGCTACCTGGACGTACAACACGGTGAATGAGGTATGTACTTCTGTGTATTTTCTTTTATAATTATTTATCAAAACACTCTTGCCACCTGGAAGTGCAACCCGGTGAATGAGGTATGCAATGATGCCTGTCTGTATTTTTGTTATTCGTATTGATCAAAACACTTTTGCTACCTGAAAGTACGGGTTGAAATAGGTATGTAAATATGTTGTGTTTGGTTTTTAACACTCCTGCTACCTGGAAGTGCAACAAGGTGAATGAGGTATGCAATGATGCCTGTCTGTATTTTTGTTATTCATATTGATCAAAACACTTTTGCTACCTGGAAGTACAACATGGTGAATGAGGTATGTATTTATGTTTATTTTATTATTAATAATTGGTGCACTGCTGCTACCTGGAAGTACAACACGGTGAATGAGGTATTTATTGATGTACGCATTTATTTTTGCTACTATTATTGATCAAACACTCCTGGTATCTGGAAGTACACCACGCGGTGAAAGTAAAAAACAATGTCATGATGTATTTCTGTTTTTTTTTTTATCGACACTCCTTCCTCGGAGTACAGCATGGTGAACGAGATTTGTATTTCTACCTGTATTTTTTGTATTGCTTGAAACACTCATAAATGGAAGTACCACACGGTGAATGAGTGAATGTGTGTCATGATTTATTTATGTTTGTATTTGTTTTATGAAAAACTCCTCCTTCCCGGGAGTACAACATGGTGAATGAGGTTTATTTTTATGTCTTCCTGTTTTTTTTTATTATTGCGCGAAACACTCATAACTGGAAGGACCACACGGTGAATGAGTGAATGTGTGTAATGATTTATTTATGTTTGTATTTGTTTTATGAAAACACTCCTCCTTCCCGGGAGTACAACATGGTGAATGAGGTTTGTTTTTATGTCTTCCTGTATTTTGTTATTATTGCTCGAAACACTCATAACTGGAGGTACAACACGGCGAATGAGGTTTGTATTAATATTATGCATGTATATACTTGTAACCTGGCACCTAAATGTATGTATTTGAACAGTCCAAGCTCAATAAACTATCTTTGTGTATGTGCGATGCGTCGCTAAGTGAGCGACTCGGTGTGAACCACCCAGTGTGACATGCTGCCCCCCAAACCCTACGGAGCACGAGGTGCGGAGCCCAGGTTCAGGGGGGGGAATTCTCGCTAGTTTGGCCGGACCCATGCGTCACTATGCAGCAACGGAATGTCGACGCATCGCCCAAAAAAACAGTGGCCAAAAGTATATATGTGACAGTCCAGGGGTAGGCCAAAGGGGCTAAAGGAGCTTGCCTAACCGTGACAAGAGGGGCTAACGATAAAAAGCATTGATGGACTGAACCCCAGACAATCGTTTTGCCGACTGGGGCCCTGAGTTCTTGCTACAGTGATAATTAAATTCTACAACTATAATTAAATCGTCAAAACCCTTGTCATTCAAAATTGTGACATACATTTTATTGGTGGTTAGCCCCAGTGTAAGCACACGGCTGGCCCCCTCAACCTCTCGCCTCGGGTGAGGCATAATATTTATTTTAGCAGGTACTGGACACAAGGCTCCAACTCCTCCTAACCCTAGGCCTGGAGTAAAAAAGAAAGCCTTATGACAAGGCGTGGCTTTAGGGGGACAGTCCATTTGCTTGCACTGAGGCCAACCACCAACTTGACCTGAACAAGACTTTACGCTTTTTAATCCACATAGTATGCTCCCTGGTTTCCGTGTGCACCTCTTGGGGGGACTTGGAATTGGAGGACAGTGAGCAGCCCTGAGTTGGCTGAAAAATCATGTAACAATCCAATCCAATTAACAGACACCCTCTGCTAACCCCTAATCTCAGAGTTGGGGGGAAGAAGGGGCATAACATTTATTTTAGCAGGCACTGGACACGTGGCTCCAACTCCTCCTAACCCTAGGCCTGGACAAGTAAATATATATAACGCCTGACAAGTAAATATATATAACGCCTTATGACAAGGCGTGGCTTTAGGGGGACAGTCCATTTGCTTGCACTGAGGCCAACCACCAACTTGACCTGAACAAGACTTTACACTTTTAAATCCACATAGTATGCTCCCTGGTTTCCGTGGGCACCTCTTGGGGGGACTTGGAATTGGAGGACAGTGACCAGCCCTGAGTTGGCTGAAAAATCATGTAACAATCCAATCCAATTTACAGACACACTCTGCTACCCCCTAATCTCAGAGTTGGGGGGAAGAAGGGGCATAACATTTATTTTCGCAGACACTGGACCAGGTACTACATTTTGTCAAATTGGCCAGCTCTTATAGCGCACAAACGTCGAATTGGTCAGCGCTGTGTAGTGCAAAAAACGCAAAAACTGCACGCTGCGCACACAGGGGGTTGGAAAAACTGCGTGAAACGCACTGTGGGGCTCAAAAAGCGTGTGCGAAATCGCACTGCCGCGTGCGCTTTGTAGTACCCTGCACTGGACGCGTGGCTCCAACTCTTCCTAACCCTAGGCCTGGACAAGTAAATAAATAGAGCACCCTCTGCTAACCCCCTGCAGGTTCCACAGCACGTTGTGAACTCCTTTTTTGAGCCTAAACCCTTAAACCCTAAACCCTAAACCCCAAACCCTAAAACCCTAAACCCAGGTTAACCCCCTGCAGGTTCCACAGCACGTTGTGAACTCCTTTTTTGAGCCGTTGGAGAAGTCTGTTGAACATCGCAGTAGCAAACTGTAGCCATGAGCTGCTGGATTGTATTTGTGGGTTTTTTATCGCCCTCAATGTGGCAGAGTCTCCACTGTAACCCTGGTTACACTGGGTGCAGAGTTCTGATACCTAGTGGCTCGGCGTCGACCAAGGCCTCCAGCCCCCGCCAATCTACCAAGGCCTTCGGACCACGCCACCTGCGCATGAACCTGTGACATGGGCTGGTCACATCAGGTTGATGAGGGTGGTCAGGTTGTTTACCACGCACCCTTGAATAGTTTGATCAAGAGCAACCTCAGCAGACTTAGGACCTGTATGTTGGTTGTACTGTCAGAGGTAGTGCCATGAAGAAGTCACCTTGTGTGTTTTTTACCACCCTTTGATCAACAGCAACCTCAGCAGAGAAGGCGTTTCGATGGCAGCTGGGGAGGAGCAGTTGCATTGCCAGCACTTAAGTGATTTTTACTGACACCGTGATACTGTTCGAACATACGGGTATCATTGTACTTTCCTACATATTATTTGTGTCATTATATGTACACGGTGTGCTGTTCTGCTAAACTGCACATAAGCTGCAGACCTGCAGTTATGTCAACAGAGCACCCGGCAGCATGGTTCGCTGTCCTTGTATAAACACATTGCACTAACCCAGCTTAGCTATGATCACATAATTGCATGCCATGACGCCCATATTCCCAAGCAAAGCCCTGTAGATGCTGACGGCTGCCATCAGGAATCGACCACGACATCTGTGTAGGGACTGTAGAACGAACTCAGGGCCCCCGTCGGTTTATCGATTGTTTCGGGTTCAGTTCATCAGTGCTTTTTCTTTTTAAGCCCTTCCTATACTGGCAAGTCCCTTCAGCATATTTGGCCTACCCCTGGACTATAACATAACATACATAACCTAGGGACAATAAGCATTAAATTAAATTGTTTGCATAGCACACATTTCGGGCCCTGCATAAGTACTGTTGAAAAACGGCAGAGTATGAGAGAACAAAAACACACACACACACTAACACAAATATAGACAAACACACACAAGCATACACACACATACACACACTAACACACACACAAGCACACGCAAACTGACAAACTCACACACCCACGAACACACCCACACATTAACACACAAACCAACATACACACACAGAAACACTCACGCTAACAAACACAGACATACACACACACTTTACTCACGAGTATGAGAGAATACAAACACACACACAACCACATTTGCACCTGGAAGCCCCAGAATGGACACAGATCAGCTGTCACCCACGCCACACATCCACTGATTTCAATACAAAAATAAAAATAAAACATTCAAATGAAAACGTGCACACACACACACACACACACACACACACATACACACCTGGAAGCCCCAAAATGGATTGAAAGCAGCTGCCACCCACACCACACATCCACAAATTTCAATACAAAAATAAAAATAAAACATTCAAATAATAACGTGCACACACACACACACCTGGAAGCCCCAGAATGGACCGAAAGCTGCTGTCACCCACGCCACATATCCACTGTTTTCAATACAAAAATAAAACATTTAAATGATAACGTGCACACACACACACCTGGAAGCCCCAGAATGGACCAAAAGCAGTCACCCACGCCACACATCCACTGATTTCAATACAAAATTAAAAATAAAACATTTACATGATAACGTGCACACACACACACACACACACACACACACAAACCTGGAAGCCCCAGAATGGATTGAAAGCAGCTGCCACCCACGCCACACATCCACTGATTTCAATACAAAAATAAAAATAAAACATTCAAATAATAACGTGCACACACACACACACACACACCTGGAAGCACCAGAATGGATTCAAAGCAGCTGTCACCCACGCCACGTATCCACTGTTTTCAATACAAAAATAAAAATAAAACATGTAAATGAAAACGTGCACACACACACCTGGAAGCCCCAGAATGGACCGAAAGCTGCTGTCACCCAGGCCACATATCCACTGTTTTCAATACAAAAATAAAAATAAAACACTTAAATGATAACGTGCACACACACACACACACACATACACACACCTGGAAGCCCCAGAATGGACCGAAAGCTGCTGTCACCCAGGCCACGTATCCACTGTTCTCAGGGAAGGCAGTCGCCAGCTCCGCAGTGACAAGTGCTTCCGGAACACTCCACACCAGGGGTAGGATGAGGTAGCCCAACATAGTTAGCAGGGGCCCTCCTGACGCAACACTGTCCTCAGTGCCAAAGGGACCACCAGAAACCTGAAGACGGGGTGGGTTGGGGTGGGTTAGGATGAGAAATGCTATTGAATATGGATTTTTTTTTAAATAGGGGTGAATGTGTGTGTGTGTGTGGGGGGGGGGGGGGGGGGGGGGGGGGGGGGTGTGTGTGGGGCAATTGTGTGTGTGTGTGTGTGTTTGTGTGTGTGTGTGTGTGTGTGTGTGTGTGTGTGTGTGCGTGTGTGTATGTGTAATCATTGCCTCAGCCTTGTCATACCGCACCCCACCTTCCACCTACCCTACACACCCATCCACCCCACCTTCCACCTACCATCCACCCCACCTACCGCACACACCCATCCACACCACACCACAAACCCATCTACCCCCCACACCTATCCACCCCACGTCCAACCTACCCCACACACCCATCCACCCCACCTCAAACCTACCCCACACACCCATCCGCCCCCCCTGCCAACCTACCCCACTCACACAGCGGACATACTACCTCCCCCCCAACCCCCAACCCCCAACCTGCATGCCCCAACCCCCTTCCCCAAAGACCCCCATCCCTCTACCCACCCTTTCATTTAAAACATGCCCCTGTTATACTACAGTGGATTTAACATTGGTACATCCACTCTACCAAACCATTCAATCGTCTTACATGAGTTTGCAACCGTAAAAGAATATACAGTGTGCCTGAAAGCTGACATGGCAAGCATTCCAATGCAGCTTCAAGCACTGGATTCGTCCAGTGGCTGCTAATGGGGCTGGCGGGAAGATGCTATGAGTATCCCCAACATGAAGAAGTGTTCACATACCATTTCATGTTCGACCTGTCCCTGCATTCCCCTCCCCCCCCCCCCCCCCCCCCCCCCCTTTTGAAAACAAAAAAATCAGAGATCACCACTCCCCACTCCTTCACTCATTACTCTGCTGCCCCCCCCCACCCCACCCCCCCACCCCACCCCCCACCCCACCCCCCACCCCTTCCCCTACCCCCCCTACCTCGATAAACAAGCCTGAGCATGGCAGGATAGTGAATGGGATGCATTCAACCTCCCACCCTACCCCAAACACCACAGTGGGATACATGCTGCTGTATCACTTCACCTCCCATCCCACCCCTTAACCTCAGATAATATGAGCACAGGAATGGCAGGATGGTGATCTGGTTTGCGCTTTATTCCCACCCTCCCCAAGCAACACAGTGGGATGCATGCTGCTGCATCCCTCCCACTCCCACTCCCCTTTCCCTCCTCCCCCCTTACCTCAAAGAAGACAAGAACCACAAGAGGTAGGATGGTGAGGGGCTTCTGCTTAATCCCCGCCCCGAACATAGAACCTGGCGGCGATGCACTGCGAGGCATTGCTACCAGCGTTCAGGAGCGAGGAGGGGAAGAGGGAGAGAGGTGTCGTTCGAGCAAGCAGCAAAGCGAGACGAATCGTACAAGCTCTGTGGGGAAGCGAATGCGAAGATACGAAAAAAAACCAAAGATGGGAACGATGTTGATGCTGTTATCGGTTAAGCATTTCGGTAGAGTTAGCTGTTATTATTGAAGCTTGATTGGAGTTCCACAAGTATTGCGTGGGAAAGCGTGGGTTCGCCAATCAATAAATCACGATGGCCGAATCACGAACACACGTACTCAAGAAATAAAGAAGCAGTACACCGTGTCTTTAGTAATCCGGAAGGGGTCCTCGGACAACACCAGATGTGGATGGAGAGAAGCCTGACCCGGAGAAGGCTATGGGGGACGGGAGGAAGGAAGGTGAAGGAGGGCGACAGTGGGAAAGGAAAGGGTGGTAGCTTCCAGATAAAGGTGGCAGATTCCAGGGAGAGGTGGCGGATTCTAGATTCAAGACTGCCAGGAAAACAGAGTGGGTGGAGTCTCTAGCTGTTATGAGGTCACGCTCACCCCAGCCCGCCCCCCACAATACCCAGAAACTAGCAGCAAACAAGCAAATGCATGCTTAGTTCTTCCTAACTAGACCGCTCAGTTGTTCCCGATCGCCAACGCCATAAGCCGAACCCTTGTCCCACCCCTTCGTCCGCCCGTCCGAGACATGGAGGAAGTGGTAAGGGTTTTCCTTCACGCGTGCTCGAACCCCATTTCCATGCATTGTGTTTTATGCGTATGCATCGTATATGTCTTAGTGCCTTGCCTTTGTAGTGGCTCTGAAAGTAAGAATGATGCACCGACTCAAGGCCTCGATAAAACCATTGTTTGGGGTTCACTTCATTGGTGCATGTATGCGTGCATGTTCCCAGGGTTGTGCCTTTCAGTTATTATGCACCCACATACAGTATGCCACTGCATTCGGTGACAATATCGTTCACATTAGGTGCACTTCGGGCATTTGGAGAAGTGGGTTTCCCGAGTATGATAAGTAGCAAGCCAGCGGGGCCAGCTCCACACTCTCGATTATGCACTACAGGCTTAGGGACTTGCCTAGTAAGTGGCTCTGAAAGTAAGAATGATGCACCACCTCAGGCCTTGTTAAACAATGTTTGGGGTTTCAGTTGTCATGGGGTGTATGCTGCAATCATGTTTTACAAGTCCAGGACTAGCCAACTAGGCTAAGGGACTTGCTCGCCTTGATCCTCAGGAGCGGAACTAAAGCAAAACGCCAAGGAACTTTCCCAACCTTTGATCTCAGGAAGGGACCAAAAGCCACCAAAACTAGGCTAAAGGGACCTGCCTGACCTTGATATCAGGAGGGACTAAAGCAAAAAAACTAGCAAAGGGACTTGGCTTACCCTTGAATCTCAGAGGGACTACGCAAAAACTAGGCTAAAGGGACTTGCTCGACCTTCATCTCAGGAGGGACCAAAGCAGCGACTAGGCTAAAGGGACTTGCCTGACCTTGATCTCAGAAGGGACTAAAGCAAAAACTAGGCTAAAGGGACTTGCTCGACCTTGCATCTCAGGAGGGACTCAAAGCAACAACTAGGCCACAAGGGACTTGCCTGACCTTGATCTCAGAAGGACTAAAGCAAAACGAGGCTAAAGGGACTTGCTCGACCTTCATCTCAGGAGGGACCAAAGACAGGACTAGGCAAACGGGACTGCCTGACTTGACTCAGAAGGATAAGCAAAAAAAATAGGCTAAAGGGGATGCTCGACCTTGATTCAGGAGGGACTCAAGCAGCAACTATGCCAAGGGCACTTGCTGACATTTGATCCAGGAAGGATAAAGCAAAAAATCGGCTAAAGGGACTTGCTCGACCTTGATCTCAGGAGGGATCAAGCAGCAAACTAGCCAAGGGACTGCTGACCTTTATCTCGAAGGGTTCAAGCATGCAACTATGGCCAAAGGTTCTTGCCTTACCTGCTCTCAGAAGGGACTAAAGCACAAACCAGGCTAAAGGACTTGCTCGACCTTGATCTCAGGAGGACCAACAAGCAACTAATCCAAAGGGACTTGCTGACCTTGACTCATAAGGGACTAAATCAAACATAGGCTAAAGGTACTTGCTCGACTTGATCTCAAGGAGGGACCTCAGCAGCCAACTATCCAAAGGGACTTGCCTGACCTTGATCTCAGAAGGGACTAAAGCAAAAACTAGGCTAAAGGGACTTGCTCGACCTTGATCTCAGGAGGGACTCAAGCAGCAACTATGCCAAAGGGACTTGCCTGACCTTGATCTCAGAAGGGACTAAAGCAAAAACTAGGCTAAAGGGACTTGCTCGACCTTGATCTCAGGAGGGACTCAACAGAGCAACTATGCCAAAGGGACTTGCCTGCCTTGATCTCAGAAGGGCAAAAAAGCAAAAACAAGAAAAGGCTAAAGGGACTTGCTCGACATTGATCTCAGGAGGGACTCACAGCAGCAACTATGCCCAAAGGGACTTGCCTGACCTGATCTCAGAAGGGACTAAAGCAAAAACCTAGGCTAAAGGGACTTGCTCGACCTTGATCTCAGGAGGGACTCAAGCAGCAACTATGCCAAAGGGACTTGCCTGACCTTGATCTCAGAAGGGACTAAAGCAAAAACTAGGCTAAAGGGACTTGCTCGACCTTGATCTCAGGAGGGACTCAAGCAGCAACTATGCCAAAGGGACTTGCCTGACCTTGATCTCAGAAGGGACTAAAGCAAAAACTAGGCTAAAGGGACTTGCTCGACCTTGATCTCAGGAGGGACTCAAGCAGCAACTATGCCAAAGGGACTTGCCCTGACCTTGATCTCAGAAGGGAACTAAAGCAAAAACTAGGCTAAAGGGACTTGCTCGACCTTGATCTCAGGAGGACTCAAGCAGGGCAACTATGCCAAAGGGACTTGCCCTGACCTTGAATCTCAGAAGGGACTAAAGCAAAACTAGGCTAAAGGGACTTGCTCGACTTGATCCAGAGGGACTCCAAGCAGCACTATGCAAAGGGACTTGCCTGACTTTATCTCATAAGGGCTAAAGTCAAAAACTTAGCTAAAGGGACTTGCTCGAGACGCTTGATCTCAGGAGGGACTCTAGCATCAACTCGCCAAAGGGGACTTGCCTGATCTTTGAATCTCAAAGGACTAAAGCAAAACTTATGCTAAAGGACTTGCCTCGACTTGATCTCAGAGGGACTCAAGCGCACCTATGCCAAAGGGACTTGCCTGACCTTGATCTCATAAGGACAAAGCACAAACTAGGCTAAAGAAGGACTTGCTCGAACCTGATCTCATGTAGGACTCAAGCAGCAACTATGCCAAAGGGACTTGCCTGACCTGATCTCAGAAGGGACTAAAGCAAAAACCGCTACAGGGACTTGCTCGACCGTTGATCTCAGGAGGGACTCAAGCAGCAACTATGCCAAAGGACTTGCCTGACCTTGATCTCAGAAGGGACTAAAGCAAAACTAGGCTAAAGGGACTTGCTCGACCTTGATCTCAGGAGGGACTCAAGCAGCAACTATGCCCAAAGGGACTTGCCTGACCTTGATCTCAGAAGGGACTAAAGCAAAAACTAGGCTAAAGGGACTTGCTCGACCTTGATCTCAGGAGGGACTCAAGCAGCAACTATGCCAAAGGGACTTGCCTGACCTTGATCTCAGAAGGGACTAAAGCAAAAACTAGGCTAAAGGGACTTGCTCGACCTTGATCTCAGGAGGGACTCAAGCAGCAACTATGCCAAAGGGACTTGCCTGACCTTGATCTCAGAAGGGACTAAAGCAAAAACTAGGCTAAAGGGACTTGCTCGACCTTGATCTCAGGAGGGACTCAAGCAGCAACTATGCCAAGGGACTTGCCTGACCTTGATCTCAGAAGGGACTAAAGCAAAACTAGGCTAAAGGGACTTGCTCGACCTTGATCTCAGGAGGGACTCAAGCAGCAACTATGCCAAAGGGACTTGCCTGACCTTGATCTCAGAAGGGACTAAAGCAAAAACTAGGCTAAAGGACTTGCTTCGACCTTGATCTCAGGAGGGACTCAAGCAGCAACTATGCCAAAGGGACTTGCCTGACCTTGATCTCAGAAGGGACTAAAGCAAAAACTAGGCTAAAGGGACTTGCTCGACCTTGATCTCAGGAGGGACTCAAGCAGCAACTATGCCAAAGGGACTTGCCTGACCTTGATCTCAGAAGGGACTAAAGCAAAAACTAGGCTAAAGGGACTTGCTCGACCTTGATCTCAGGAGGGACTCAAGCAGCAACTATGCCAAAGGGACTTGCCTGACCTTGATCTCAGAAGGGACTAAGGCAAAAACTAGGCTAAAGGGACTTGCCCGACCTTAATCTCAGGAGGGGCTGAAGCAACAACACACACTTTATAACTGGGCCCCTACAATTTGTTTGTCTTGTTTTGAGCTAGTCGTCACAGCTTTTCTTTACAGCTGCAAGCTGAAGCTTCTAGGCAGCTTCTTGAGCAATCCACAGAGCTAACCCCCAACTCTTCAGTAGGTCTGGACACGTAATTGTGTTAGCGTCAAGGTGCACTAGGTTGCATTTGGTTTGGCTCGATAGCCTGTCAGGGGAGCTATGTAGAAGCTGTTGCTAGTAGCTGAAAGAACAAGCTATGCTAGTCCTGGCTCTATAAGCTTTGCACAGATAATGTAATTGGTATCTGTCTTAGTGCCTTGCCTTTGTAGTGCCTCCGTAAGTAGGTATAAGTAGGGACCGGCAGATCATATGATGTTGACCAAAGGCGAGTATGACATTGTATGATATTGTATATAAATGGTAACTTTGGCATCGTCAGACTGCCGGCATCATATGATATCATATGATGACATGATATCATATGATATCATATTGCTGTTCCCTAGGTTTGAGGCACCAAATCAGGGCCTCTGTCAGTAAAACGATTGTATGGGGTTCACCGTGTTCTGCTTTCTTTTTAGCTTCTCTTTTCAGCAACAAGCAGCAGCTTCTAGGCAGCCCCCCTGGGTCGCTACCCAGCCAAACTTATAGCAACGTAGTGCATATGGAAGCTGATAGAATAATCTTTCCAGTACTGGTGAACTCTTGGGGCTTAGCCCAATGGATAGCTCAGGGAGCTGCCAAGAAGCTGCTGCTTGTAGCTGAAAATAAAAGCTATGACTTTATCGGGGTCTGACTGCATGCCACTCTTTCGTTTTGGGGCTACACGTAGCAGCTTCTGTCCAGCTCCATTACCCAATTTATGGATACATCCCAAATATTTCAGCTGCATTGGAATGCCTGCCGGGTCAGTTTCCAGCCACACAAGCTAGCTTCGTGTCTGGCAAAACAAAATGGGAAAAGGAGATGAATTGACCCTTCCTGTTGCGGTTGGGCAAGTCCCTTGCGCATATTTGGCCCACACCTGGACTGTAACATACATACAGTGTGTTTTTATTTAGCTCCTCCTGGTGCCATGGTCGGGCAGTAGCCTATTTGACTACTCCCTGGACTGTAACAGCAAACATGATGCAATGTGCTAGTCACCGTGTTCTGCTTTCTGTATAGCTTTTCTTTTCAGTAACGAGCAGCAGCTTCTAGGCAGCCCCCCTGGGTCGCTACACAGCCAAACCTATAGCAACCTAGTGCATCTGGAAGCTGGTATCCAGTACACACACACACACGCACATACACACATACACACACACACGCATACACATGTACACACACACACACACACACACAAACAAACATACATACATATACACACACACACATACACACACATGCCCCCCCCCCCCCCCCCACACACACACACACACACACACACACACACACACACATACATATACTGCATAAATGTGGTACAGGTGCTTTCATCTATCAAGTCTGGTGTGGGGAGCATCACTTTGAACAGGTAAGTGCATGTGTTGCCCAAAGCAGGGATACAGTGGTTCCTTGGCCCAGGTAGTAGTTTAGGTGTGTGGGGCTGGGTGTGTGTGGGGGTGGGTGGGTGTTTGGGTGGGGCTGGGTTGGGTGTGTGTGTTTGGGTGGGACTGGGTTGAGTGTGGGTGGGGGTGGTCGAATGTTTGGGGAGGGTGCGTGGGTGAGTGTGGGGGGGGTATGTTTGACTATCTTATTCTATGTTGTGTTGCAAGGAATGTGGGGAGCATCACCCTGAACAGGTAGGCACATGTGAGGACCAAGGCAGGGGAACAGTGGTCGCTTGGTCCTGGTGACTAGGGGTATTCTTAGTTTGGGTGGGTGGGGCTGGGTGTGAGTGGGTGGGTGTTTGGGTGGGTGGGTGGGGTGGTGGTGTATGTTCGACCATCGTACTCTATGTTGCGTTGCAAAGAATGTGAGTACGATCACCCTGAACAGGTAGGTACCTGGGTGGTCCAAGGCAGGGGAACAGTGTTCGCTTGGTCCTGGTAACTAAGGGTATTTTTTGTTTGGGTGGGTGGGGCTGGGTGTGGGTGGGTGGTTGTTTGGGTGGGTGGGTGGGTGGGGTGGGAGGGTGGGGTGGTGGGGTATGTTTAACCATCGTACTCCATGTTGGTGGGTGTTTGGGGGGTGGGGGATTGTGGGTGGGGGTGGGGGGATGGAAGGGTATGTTTGACTATCGTACTCTATGTTGTATTGCAAGGAATGTGAGTATAATCATCTTGGACAGGTAGGTACCTGTGTGGTCCTAGGCAGGGGAACAGTGGTTGGTTGGTTGTGGGTATGTAGGGGTATTTTGTGTGTGTGTGTGTGTGGTGGTGGGTGTGGTTTGGATGGTTGGGTGAGAGGTAATTGTTGACAATCGTATTCTGTGTTGTGTTGCAAGGAATACGGGAACAACCACCACTACCAATACCAATACCAATACCAATACCAATACCACCCACACCCACACCCACACCCACACCCACACCACCATCAAATGAAGTGCTACATATATCAACAGTGCTTCCATGACCCCCACCCACACCCGTACCACTAACACCTCCACCACTACCACCCCCACTACCACCCCCACCACTACCATCCCCACCACTACCACCCCCAATGCCATCCCCATCAACACCACCACCACTACCACCATCACCACCAACACCACCAACACAAAATGAAGAGCAACATATATCAACAGTGTTGCCATGTCCCCCACCCCCACCCCTACCCCCACCCCCACTACCACCCCCACCACTACCACCACCACTACCACCACCACCATAAAGGAAGTGCAACACATATCAACATGTATTTCATGTCTCCCACAGGCCTAAAGCCCTCAACTCATTGAACCATGCCATGGTGAGTTCCACTGTTGTTTTTTGTTGATCATGATTTGGGGTTGTCAATCACTGTTGTTGTTTGTCACTCATGATTTGGGGTTGTCAATCACTGTTGTTGTTTGTCACTCATGATTTGGGGTTGTCAATCACTGTTGTTGTTTGTCACTCATGATTTGGGGTTGTCAATCACTGTTGTTGTTTGTCGATCATGATTTCAGGTTGTCAATCACTGTCGTTTTTTGTCTATCATGATTTGGGGTTGTCAATCACTGTTGTGTGTTGTCAATCATGATTTGTAGTTGTCAATCACTGTTGTTGTTTGTCAATCATGATTTGGGGTTGTCAATCACTGTATGATGTACAAGTGATGATGTACTAATGATGATGTACAAATGATGTACTAATGATGGTGGAATATGATG
This sequence comes from Chlamydomonas sp. ICE-L, assembly GCA_013435795.1. Taxonomy (NCBI): domain Eukaryota; kingdom Viridiplantae; phylum Chlorophyta; class Chlorophyceae; order Chlamydomonadales; family Chlamydomonadaceae; genus Chlamydomonas; species Chlamydomonas sp. ICE-L. Next base: position 561,222 of record JACBWV010000347.1, on the reverse strand, counting down.
TACACATGATGTAATCATGCTGATGTACAAATGATGAACTAAAGATGATTCAACAAGATGTACACATGATATAATAATGATGATGTTCTAATGACGTACTAATGATGATGCAACATGATGTTTACATGATTATGTACAAATGCAGATACAGGGCTTAAGAGGCACTCTGAGTCAATGGTCCCAGAAGGATTCAGCAGTACAGTGCGTTGTTGTCAAGGGAGCTGGAGGGAAGGTATGTCTCCCTTGCGGCCATCTGGCTATCTCCTGATTGTGGTGTGATGTGGTGTGGGGTGGGGTGGGGTGGGGTGGGGTGGCCCCCTATTCCAAGCAAGCTAGCAATACTTCCCCCCCCTTACCCTTTCCATCCCTCCCGCCCAAACAAACAGCAAAGAACCCAGTGCCCCTTCCCCTTCCAACATCCCTCCCTCCCTCCCTCCCTCCCCCCATCCCACGCAAGCTACTAATTATTGCTCGTCCCTCACCCTTTCCATCCCTCCTGCCCAAACAAACAGCAAACAACAAAGCGCCCCTTACCCTTCCCTCCCTCCCCCCATCCCAAGCAAGCTGTCAATACCAAATTGCCGCTTACCCTTTCCATCTTCCCCTCCTTCCCTCCCTCCCCCCATCCCAAGCAAGCTATCAATACCAAATGGCCCCTTACCCTTTCCATCCCTTCCTCCAAACAAATTGCAAATACCCGTGCGCCTAGTCCCCTTGCCCTCCCATCCCCCAAAGCAAGCTGTCAATACTTGCTGCCCATTACCCTTTCCATCCCTCCTGCCCAAGCAAACTGAAAAGACCCGCACGCCCTTTACCCTTGCCATACCTCCCTCCCTTCCCCCATCCCAAGTTAGCCATCAATACTTGCTCGCCCTTTACCCTTTCTATCCCTCCCACTTCAACAAACTTGAACGACCCATGCGCCCCTTAACCTTGCCATACCTCCCTCCCAAACTGATAACAACTACCTGCTCGCCTGTACCCTTGCCATACCTTCCTCCCAAACTGACTACAAGACCCGCTTGCCCGTACTCTTGCACCAGGCCTATTGTGCTGGAGGCGATGTGAAGTGGACAATACAAGAAGCTAAGGAAGGTCGCACTGCTGGCCCTGATGCCATGTTTGACGATGAGTACAAGCTGGACCTGCAGGTAAGTCACATGAGGTGGTTGTACTGCTGCCTCCTCACACCCTGCAGGCTGTACTGCTGGCCCTGATGCCATGTTTGACGATGAGTACAAGCTGGACCTGCAGGTAAGTCACATGAGGTGGTTGTACTGCTGCCTCCTCACACCCTGCAGGCTGTACTGCTGGCCCTGATGCCATGTTTGACGATGAGTACAAGCTGGACCTGCAGGTAAGTCACATGAGGTGGTTGTACTGCTGCCTCCTCACACCCTGCAGGCTGTACTGCTGGCCCTGATGCCATGTTTGACGATGAGTACAAGCTGGCCATACAGGTAAGTCACATGAGGAGCACCAAAAATTGCCACCGTACTTTTGATAGTGTGAGCGAGTGCATTTTGCCTATTGGGCTTCCCCCGGAATGTAGCGCACGTTAAGACAAACAGATAGACCGGTATATACATAGGATGATAGACAGATAGACAGATAGACAGATAGATAGGCATATAGATATATACGAGGATATACTAAAGGAAAGACAGACAGACAGACAGGCAGGCAGACAGATAGACAGACAGACAGACACAGACAGACAGACAGACAGATAGACAGACAGACAGACAGACACAGACAGACAGACAGACAGACAGACAGACAGACAGACAGACAGACAGACAGACAGACAGACAGACAGACACAGATATATAGGCAGATAGCCAGGTAGACAGACAGAAAGCTGATATCTAGACAGACTGATAGAAAGCCAAATAGACAGTCAGATATACAGATAGACATATAGACTGGCAGATGGACAGGCAGACAGACAGATAGACAGCAACACAAATGGCCCAACTATGACATAAAGTTGACAAAAATGACCAAACATTGACAAATAAATGACCCAAGGTGACAGATTTGAAACACAATGACCCATAATGACCAAAGGTGACAGATTTGAAAACACAAATGACCCAATAATGACCCAAAGGTGACAGATTTGAAAACACAAATGACCCAATAATGACCCAAAGGTGACAGATTTGAAAACACAAATGACCCAATAATGACCCAAAGTTTATAAACCATCACTAGCTCTTACGTGTGCAGATATTCCATTTGTTGCCATTCCCACCAAAAATGACCCACAATTGACGATACATGTCCCATGAGTCACCCTAAAATGGACCAACCTAGACAATAGTGACAAAACAGTAACCCCAAATTTGCCCAAAGTGTATAAAACATCAGTGCCTCCTACCTCTGCAGATATCTCCTTTATTGCCATTCAAACAAAAATGACCCACAAGGCCACAATTGACAAAACATGTCCCATAACTCCATAAGTGACCCCAATATGTACCAACATAGACAAAAATGACAAAAACGTTACACAAATTGGCCCACAGTTGACAAAACATCACTGCCTCCTACCTCTGCAGATATCCCGCCTCTATATCTCCTTTATTGCCATTCAAACAAAAATGACCCACAATTGACAAAACATGTCCCATAACTCCATAAGTGACCCCAAAATGAACCAACGTAGACTAAAATGACAAAACATTTACCTAAAATTGGTCCAGAGTTGACAAAACATCACTGGCTTCTACCTATGCAGATATCCCGCCTCAACATCCCCTTTGTTGCCATCCTGGACGGTATCGTGATGGGTGGAGGTGTTGGCATCTCAGTCAATGGTTACTTCAGGGTGGCCACTGAGAGGTGGGTTCCGGTCACTTGTACTTACATGTGTACTTCGGGCAAACTGTTTTTTGGACAGCCTTAGGGTGTCCAGGGCTCCAAGTTATTCCCAAAGGAATTACCAGCAATTACTTCAGGGTGGCCACTGAGAGGTGGGTTCTGGTCACTTGTACTTGTACATGTACTTCAGGGTGGCCACTGAGAGGTGGGCTCTGCGCCTTCAACAACAATCAAATTCCACAAGGGTTGGCATTATGTCAGGAGGGGGGCCCTATATTAATAATATCCTTCAGTCCTAGGGGACCCTATATTAATACATGTAGGTTTCCAATACCTTGATACTATTAGTATACTTATAATGATTTTCTATCCCCTTCGTTTTTTCCTGGTAATTAATACTGCTGAAGACAGTGAGTAGCCGGATTGCTGGCTGGAGCCATGTTACATATAATATATCTCAGGCTTCGAGTAACTGGCAGAGGACAGATATCTGTACTGCCTGCCCTTTGTCGTACTGTTCCTGCCGGACCTGCTACTCTTACCCTCACCCATCTGTTACCGTTGCGTTTCGTTTCCTAAAGCCACGCCGACTTGGCGTTTATTTTCCTTTCTTTCCAGCCACGACGACGTGCCACGACGACGTCCCATTTCTTTTCTCTTAACATCTAGTTAGTGCTAAAAATCCGGGATTTGTTTTAGCGCTAATTAGTCCTATAAGCGCTAATAGCGCTAAGGAGCTATGACCCCCCCTCCTAACCCTGTACATATTTCAAGTTGAAGTGGAAGTTCAAGTTCAAGAGTGCCTTTGGCTGGCCATGGTAACCAGATGTATTAGCACCACCCTATCTACACAAACATAATATTAATTATACTTAGGAAACATACATTTTCCCACCAACCCTCTTTGCCCACCACCCCACCCAAAGTATATCCTCACCATTCTCCAGGATCCTGTGTGCGATGCTTGAGTGTGCCCTTGGCATCTCCACACATTTACGCTAGTAGCACCATACCATCTCGACAAACAGAACAATGATTTCACTGTCTAAACATGTATGGCCACTACCCACCCTTCCCCTGGACCCTGTGTGCAATGCCTGAGTGTGCCATTGGCTTGTACCCAGATAAAGTAGCACCACCCTGTGTCTGCAAAGAAAGATAAATTGTACTTTGGAAACACATCAGACCACTGACAACTGACCATTACCCACTATTCTTCAGGACCCTGTGTGCAATGAGTAGGGAGAGGCATCGATCTATATAGAGATAGGTCTCTCTATATATATATATATATTGGCGAAGCTGGATTTTTGAAAATCGGCATAGGGCACCTTACAAAAATCAAATCTGGTTTTACAATTATAGTATAGGGCACCATATCATATTGCAGGCGCTTCAACTGGATTTTCCGGTGTCTATCTGATGTGACTGCATATGTTGTAGATATACACAATATATCGGTTTGCTAAATATAGATCTATATAGATATATATTTTTGGGCAATATAGATATATTTGCGGCCCCCTAGCAATGACTGAGTGTGGTATAGGCTTGTACTGAGATGTACGCTAGACCCACCACCCCTCTTTGCCCACCACCCCGCCCAAAACCTATTCACACCATTCTCCAAAACCCTGTGTGCGATGCCTGTGTGTGATATTGGCCTGTCCACACATGAACGCTAGTAGCACCAAACTATCTCTACAATCAGAAGATTATTATATACTTTGGAAACACATCGGACCACTGACCACTACCCACTATTCTCCAGGACCCTTGGTGCGATGTCAGAGTGTGCCAATGGCTTGTACCCAGATGTAGTAGCACCACACATCTCTACAAACAAGATTACTTCTCCTTTGTAAAACACACATTGGACCATGGGACCAATGGACATAATTCTCCAGGAACCTTGTGGTGCGATGTCAGAGTGTGCCAATGGCTTGTACCCAGATGTGGGAGCACCACGCTATCTCTACAAACAAAGATTAATCTCTCCTTTGTAACACACATCTGACCACTGACCACTGACCACTATTCTCCAGGACCCTTGGTGCGATGTCAGAGTGTGCCAATGGCTTGTACCCCGATGTTTTTTTTTTTTTTTTTTATAGTAGACCACACTATCCTGTAAAAACAACGATTAATTCTCCTTGTCCCACACAGCTGCCCCCTGGAACCAACTGACCACTATTCTCCAGGACCCTTGGTGCGATGTCAGAGTGTGCCAATGGCTTGTACCCAGATGTAGTAGCACCACACTATCTCTACAAACAAAGATTCATCTCACATTCCCCTGTTAAAAACACATCTGGACAATGGACATATTTCCCAGGACTTGGTGCGAGTCGAGTGTGCCAATGGCTTGTATCCAGATGTAGTAGCACCCACTATCTCTACAAACAAAGCTTATCTCCTTTGTACACACAATCTGACCCTGACCATGACAATATTCTCAGGACATAGGCATGTCCCACACACGTATGCTAGACCCACCACCCCTATTTGCCCACTGCCCTGCCCAAAACCTATTCCTACCATTATCCAGGACCCTGTGTGCGATGCCTCCTTGTGCCATTGGCTTGTCCACACATGTAAGCTAGTAGCATCGCATTCTCTCACGATCAGAAGATTATCTATATATACAATCAGAAGATTATGTATATACTCTGGAAAAATCCTTGTCCAATGCCCACTGACCACTATCAATACGGTATCTCCAGGACCTTGTGTGCAAGCTGAGTGTGGTATAGGCTTGTCCCCAGATGCAAGCTAGACCCGCCACCCCTCTTTGCCACACCCCATCCATAACCTATTCCCACCATTATTCAGGACCCTGTGTGCGATGCCTGAGTGTGACATTGGCCTGTCCACACATGTACGCTAGTAGCATCGCACTCTCTCTACGATCAGAAGATTATCTATATATGCAATCAGAAGATTATGTATATACTCTGGAAACACATCAGCCTACTGACCACTGACCACTACCCACTATTCTCCAGGACCTTGTGTGCGATGCCAGAGTGTGGCATAGGCTTGTACCCAGATGTGGGAGCGTCACACTTCCTCCAATGCCTCACTCCTCCTGGTGGTTTGGGGATGTACCTGGCATTGGCAGGAAGGAAGCTCAAAGGTGATCCCAAGGTTGATTTGTCTTCTTTGTTGTTCTATAGCAATTTAGTAGATGATCTGGATTTGAGTTTTTGAAACACTTCATCGTTCTTACCTCGAATCTAAGAATTTGGCCTGTAAATTCCAAACTTTTGGCCTGTGAATCGCGAATTCCGCGAATTCTCATAATGTACCTGGCATTGACAGGAAAGAGGCTCAAAGGTAATCCCAAGGTTGATTTGTCTTCTTCTTTGTATGATTCAGTGGATGATTTGGGTTAGGGTTTCTTCTTTGTGTGATTCAGTGGATGATTTGGGTTAGGGTTTCTTCTTTGTGTGATTCAGTGGATGATTTGGGTTAGGGTTTCTTCTTTGTGTGATTCAGTGGATGATTTGGGTTAGGGTTTCTTCTTTGTGTGATTCAGTGGATGATTTGGGTTAGGGTTTCTTCTTTGTGTGATTCAGTGGATGATTTGGGTTAGGGTTTCTTCTTTGTGTGATTCAGTGGATGATTTGGGTTAGGGTTTCTTCTTTGTGTGATTCAGTGGATGATTTGGCTTAGGGTTTCTTCTTTGTGTGATTCAGTGGATGATTTGGGTTAGGGTTTCTTCTTTGTGTGATTCAGTGGATGATTTGGGTTGGGGTTTCTTCTTTGTGTGATTCAGTGGATGATTTGGCTTAGGGTTTCTTCTTTGTGGGATTCAGTGGATGATTTGGATTTGGGTTTGGGTTTCTTCTTCGTTGTTTTATAGCAATTGTTTTATTTGTATTTCAATTTATTTGTATACAATTTGTATAGCGGCAAAAGGGCCAAAACGTGGTCAAAAGTTGTGATTGCGGTATATACCGTATGCGCAACATGTAATGGCAAGAATAAACATTGGCAAGTGTGGTGTTTAAACTTATTTCATGGATCACAAATGTGTGGCAAAACTAATTTGGCAAAGGGTTTGGGTCTGGGACTTGCTCAAGGTTTGACTTGAAAACATTTGGCAAATCTCCAATTTGCTTATTACATTTTCTTCTTCCATGTTTAAAAGTAGGTTGCTTGGGAATGCTTTAACAAACAGTTCCTCTTGGTCATAGTCTGGAAAAGAAATGATCCAAATCAGGGCTCTGCCTGGCTAACGACTGAGGAAATCTGATAACCTCGTTAGTAATGTTGGTGGTGTTTTTTTGGGGGGGGGGGGGGGGGAAGGGGGGGGGGGGGGGGGGGAGGGGGGGAATGGTAGGTGCATCACATCTTCTTTGTGAGATATGTATAGATTGCTAGAGACCTCCATGTGTACTAGTGCAGGCTCGGGGCAGATCCTTGCAACGGAACGGTGGTGGGCGAATCACCCTTCGGGTCTGGGACATAGAAACGTGGCATCCGGCTAGCGTTCAAACCGCTGCCGTCCAAACCGCTGGCGGTCAAACCAGTCAGTGCAATAGGCGCGACCAGCTTAGACAGGCGGACCAGCTTCAATTGGCGCGACCAGCTCATTGTATCTCGAAATTAGTGCATGCAAGGAACGATCAAGGCAATCCGGACCAGTCGAACTGAGTTTGTTTGAATCGACGGTGTTGGACAAGCTTGGCAAACGCCGGTGACCCGGGACCGGCTCACTGACGTGCTGAAACGACGTTGGCAAATGGTCGTTTGCCAAATCATTTGCCATTACATGTTGCGCATACGGTAGCGGACAAAACAAATCCCTGTATGGCTTCTCCAACTACTACATCTCTCCTCCAGTGTGCAGGTCCAGCTCAGGGGTCACCAACTTGGCTAATCCCTATCTTTTGTTTTGGCGGAGCCCCCCTATGTATATTTTCTAGTGTGCACAGTACACCTGGTCCAGCTCAGGTGTAACCAACTTAGCCTATCCCTCACTTATTTTCTGGCGGAGCCCCCTACATCTCTCCTCCAGTGTGCAGGTCCAGCTCAAGGGTAAACAACTTGATGAATCCCTCACTTATTTTGTGGCGTAACCCCCCTATGTCCGTCCTTCAGGGTGAAGGGCAAGCTCTTCATATATACCGGCGCATATAAATACAAGTCTTAATACTATTCTTTTAGTTTGGTTCTCTGGTGAATCCATGCAAAGCCTTCGAGTAGGCCATCCCCCATCAGTGCGCAGCTTGCCTGGATGTGCCAGTCGTAGTTTCCAATGCTGGGCTAACCAACTGGACTAATCCCGCATTTATTTGTTTGGCGAAGCCCCACCTTTTGGGATGCGCGAGCCCCCAGGATCACCGCCTTGTCCGTCTGTGTGTGCGTCTGTCTGACTACGCAAAGTGAATGGCCATGACTGTCTTGTAAACCCCGGCTTCGGTTAGCTGCACTCAATTCAGTTGCCACCTGTCGCTCCGATAGCCAACGCTCTCTGCCAATTTTATGTTCCACTTGCAAGGCTGTGGGGACTTTTTTCTTCTTTTTCATTGATTCAAAATGTCCGTGTGTGTGTGTCCGCACAAATAGCTTATTCAAGTTTCATGTCAAAGCACTAAAAGTGGTACATTATATACCATTTAACAATTATAAGACCTAGTAACACCAGTCAGATTCACACGAGAGCACATATGAGCATCACAATTTACGAATAAAAGGTAATGATAACGCCTGATGGGGCGTGGTGTTGAGGGAGCCCGTCGTACGCGGGTGGGGAGCGGTCTCCTACCTCAACTGGACAAGCTACCATCGCGGTTGACGACGACCTGCAACGCCAAGAGCGACCAAAGGGGGAGTCGAATGCTAGATTCCATTAGTTCTGGGAAGCTGATTATCATCATCACATTGCCATATACTCATATTCAGGCCATAGTGGACCCAATACAAGCCCTCTTCACAATATCCAGGGGGGGTCTTGCAACCATCCTCACAATCACAGGCACACTAAGTTTGGCTGAATAGCAAGCCAGAGGGGCTACCTAGAAGCTGCTATGGATAGCCAGAAATGATAAGGGTGGCTAGGGCAATGACACCCTACTGCCCTCTCTGCTACTGTTTGTTTTGTGTGTTGCGTCGCCATTCCGCACCTGCTTGGCGACGCATGGGCCCGGCTATACTAGTCAGAAATGCACCCCCAGCCTCCCTGGGCTCTGCGCTTTGCAGGGTTCAGGGGGCAGAGCGTCGCACTGGGTTTGCACTGAGTTTCTCAATCTGCGACGCATTGCACGGGAAAAAAACTAAGTAAGTAAATGATACATCTGCCCCCTCAAAATAAATAAATAATTCATAAATGATTAATAAATAATAATATATAATCAATACGCCCTCTGAAAATACAACAACAATGAATCTGCCCTCTATGCTTGCTGATGCAGGTGTGGATGTGCTACATGCTGGTTTAGCCACTCACTACCTTCCCTCCTCCTCCCTTGCTCAAATGGAGGAGATGATACACCGACTCGGTGAAGAGGGACGGGCTAACGACTTGTCTGTAGTGAACTCTAGCTTGTGCGAAGCGCAGGATAAGTTTCTTCCCCTACCTAAAGGTGGGCATTTGCTGAAGCACATAATTGGTGAAGAGGGACAGCTAACGACTTGTCTGTAGTGAACTCTAGCTTGTGCGAAGCGCAGGATAAGTTTCTTCCCCTACCTAAAGGTGGGCATTTGCTGAAGCACATAATTGGTGAAGAGGGACAGCTAACGACTTGTCTGTAGTGAACTCTAGCTTGTGCGAAGCGCAGGATAAGTTCCTTCCCTACCGAAACGTGGGCATTTGCTGATACACTGACTCTGTGAAGAGGGACGGCTAACAACTTGTCTGTAGTGAACCCTATCTTGTGCGAAGCGCATGATAAGTTTCTTCCCCTACCTAAAGGTGAGCTTTTGCTGAAACACCGAATTGGTGGAGAGAGACGCACTAACGACTTGTCGGTAGTGCACTCTAGCTTGTGCGAAGCACATGAAACGTCTCTTCCCCTACCTAAAGGTGAGCTTTTGCTGAAACACCGAATTGGTGGAGAGAGACGCACTAACGACTTGTCGGTAGTGCACTCTAGCTTGTGCGAAGCACATGAAACGTCTCTTCCCCTACCTAAAGGTGAGCTTTTGCTGAAACACCGAATTGGTGGAGAGAGACGCACTAACGACTTGTCGGTAGTGCACTCTAGCTTGTGCGAAGCACATGAAACGTTTATTCCCCTACCTAAAGGTGAGCTTTTGCTGAAACACCGAATTGGTGGAGAGAGACGCACTAACGACTTGTCGGTAGTGCACTATAGCTTGTGCGAAGCACATGAAACGTTTATTCACCTACCTAAAGGTGAGCTTTTGCTGAAACACCGAATTGGTGGAGAGAGACGCACTAACGACTTGTCGGTAGTGCACTATAGCTTGTGCGCATGAAACGTGAAGCGCATGAAACGTTTATTCTCCTACTGAAAGGTGGGCATTTGTATGTTCTTTCGTCCCCATACACATGCACATATGCATACATCCGTGCACACACACCATGATCACTCTCACTCACACATGCAAACTCACCTGCGCACACTCACGCACATGTGCACTCCCACTCACACATGCAGATGCACATGGACACACAAACACTCACGTGCTCGCATTCTCAACTGCTTCATAGTCCAGGTGATTGCATTGGCAGCTTCCCTTAATTGACCACCACTTTGACTGGAGGCGCAACTGCAGTGTCCCTGTCATCTCCTTAGAAACATGCACACACACGCAACCACACTCACACATGCGCACACATATGCACATGCACACGCACAGGTGCATGCAAACATGCACACATATACACATACGCAAGCACATTCACACACTAATACACACATGCATACATTCCCTACCGCTTCATGCTCCAGCTGAATTGCATTGGTGGCTTCCCATAATCGACCACCAATTTGAATGGAGGCACAACGGAAGTGTTCCTGCCCACTCACACTCTCACTCACACACGCAAACGCTCATGCATATGCGCGCACACACACACACACACACACACAAACCCCCACACACACAAACACACATGCTCCAGGTGAATTGCATTGGCATCTCCCTCTTATCAACAGCCACTTGTACTGGAGGCACTATGGAAGTGTTCCTGCCCACTCACACTCTCACTCACACACGCAAACGCACATGCATATGCGCGCACACACACACAAACCCACACACACACTAACACGCATGCTCCAGGTGAATTGCATTGGCATCTCCCCCTTATCAACAGCCACTTTTACTGGAGGCACAACCGCAGTGTTCCTACCCACTCACACCCTCACTAACACACAAATGCACATGCACATGTGCCCACACACACACACACACACGCACACACATGCTCCAGGTGAATTGCATTGGCAATTTCCCCTAATCGACCACCACTTTTACTGGAGGCACAACGGCAGTGCTCCTGCCCACTCACACTCTCACTCACACACACAAACGCACATGCACATGCACGCACTCACACACAAACCCACACACACAAACACACATGCTCCAGGTGAATTGCATTGGCATCTCCCCCTTATCAACAGCCACTTTTACTGGAGGCACAACCGCAGTGTTGGTGCTCACTCTCACTCATACTCTCACTCACACACGCAAACGCACATGCACATGCGCGCACACACATAAAACCACACACACACAAACACGCATGCTCCAGGTGAATTGCATTGGCAGCTCCCCCTGATCGACCACCACTTTGACCGGAGGCGCAACGGCAGTGTTGCTGCCATCTTCAAATCTCTAGAGATGGACATTGGGAGAGCTGCAGCAGCGGGGCCTGAGGAGGGCATGCCTCCAGATCAGCTTTCTTTTCTGAAGGAGACACTTGCCACCCTTCACAAGTAGGTGAAGATCCGGATGGGGTGGGGGTGGGGTGAGGTGAGGGGTAGGGTGGTGGGTGGGGGTGGGGGTGGGGGGTGGGGGGTGCGGTGGGATATGCGATAAGTCACAAGTAGGTGAAGACCCGGATGGGGTGGGGTGGGGTTGGGCTCGCCTGGATGGAGGGGGTTGGGTGGGGTGGCGGTGGGGTGGGTGGGGGTGGGGTGGGGTATGGGATAAGTCACAAGTAGGTGAAGACCCGGATGGGGTGGGGTGGGGGGGTGGGGTGAGGGGCGTGCTCGCCTGGATGGAGGGGGGTGGGTGGGGTGGGGGTGGGGTGGTGGGTGGGGGTGGGGTGGGGTATGGGATAAGTCACAAGTAGGTGAAGACCCATTGTCCCTCCTTTCTCACTCTTCAGGCAATCTCCCTTGTCGCTATACGTCACTCTTTATCGCAGGCCTCTGACCCATTGTCCCTCCTTTCTCACTCTTCAGGCAATCTCCCTTGTCACTGTGCGTCACTCTGGAATTGCTCCTTAGAACAGAGCGCAGCTCACTTGCGGAGTGCCTGGCTCTAGACACAATGCTGGTGGGTGGGTGGTTTTTGTTATTTCTTTATTTATTTATTTATTTATTTATTTATTTATTTATTTATTTATTTACGTTTTTTTTAAATCTCATATCTATTTATTTTTCCATTTTGTTTATAGCGTGTTTTTGTTGTTCAAGTCTGGATGTTCAAGGAGTCAGCCCACATGTGTTGAAGTAGGAGACGGGGAGAAGTGTCGCAACCCTTAGAGCAGAGCGCAGCTCCCTTGCAGAGTGCCTGGCTCAAGACACAATGCTTGTGGGTTTGTTTATTTATTTATTTATTTATTTATTTATTTACTTATCTATTTGTTTGTTTGTTTGTGTTTTTTTTTTTTTTTTTATGTATGTAAGTATGTATCTCCATAGGTGCCTAAGTCTTGGTGAGCATGAATCGCATGGTTTTAGCCTATGGTCTCCAGTTCAAAGACAAATATTCTGTGGCATAAAGTTGCCTAACCACATCATTTCAATATATAAATACTCAAAACTAGATTTGCTCAATTGGTGGGAACCAGGTCAAGCAAAATATGCTAATTTCTTAACTATGGGCCTGCTATGGGCTTACCTAAGTTGGGTCACCTTTTTCATAAACGTAACTCAAGGTCTATTGCGCTGAAAACAAATTCCATTAAAATATAAAGTAGGTAGACCTATAGCTCGCACCTTCCTTGACATGTCATGGTGATGGCAGGTTGTGGGATGAAGCGTACATGCGGTAGAGCAGTACACAGATTCAAAAATCGCTAGTAATTTATATTTCGTGGGTGTCCTAACTCATGTACGTAGCTGCGTAGACTCATCTAGACTCATCCTCAACCACATGCAATCCACATACACATACACATACACATTTAGCATTCGCATACCCATTATCACCCAGATACAATCCACATACACATAATCCATATACACTCCATATACATATACACATTGTCCAAATACAATCCACATGCAATCCATATAGACATTATCCACGTACAATCCACATGCAATCCACATCCGCGTACAAATTTAGCCTTTACCGTCTAGATGTTTAAACACAAGCCCACACACAAGCACACATACACGCAGATGTGTAAACAAGAACACACACACAAGAACACACAAACAAACACACACAAATACACAAACACACAAACACACACACAGACAAGCACACACAAACAAGCACACACAAATACACACAAACACATGCAGGTGAAATACTTCACAGCCGACCGTGGGGATTTCATCGAGGGGGTGAGGGCCACGCTCATTGATCGAACCACTCCTGCTACTTGGAAGTACGACACGGTGAATGAGGTATGCATTGATGCCTGTCTGTATTTGTGTTCTTCTTATCGATCAAAACACTCCTGCTACCTGGACGTACAACACGGTGAATGAGGTATGTACTTCTGTGTATTTTCTTTTATAATTATTTATCAAAACACTCTTGCCACCTGGAAGTGCAACCCGGTGAATGAGGTATGCAATGATGCCTGTCTGTATTTTTGTTATTCGTATTGATCAAAACACTTTTGCTACCTGAAAGTACGGGTTGAAATAGGTATGTAAATATGTTGTGTTTGGTTTTTAACACTCCTGCTACCTGGAAGTGCAACAAGGTGAATGAGGTATGCAATGATGCCTGTCTGTATTTTTGTTATTCATATTGATCAAAACACTTTTGCTACCTGGAAGTACAACATGGTGAATGAGGTATGTATTTATGTTTATTTTATTATTAATAATTGGTGCACTGCTGCTACCTGGAAGTACAACACGGTGAATGAGGTATTTATTGATGTACGCATTTATTTTTGCTACTATTATTGATCAAACACTCCTGGTATCTGGAAGTACACCACGCGGTGAAAGTAAAAAACAATGTCATGATGTATTTCTGTTTTTTTTTTTATCGACACTCCTTCCTCGGAGTACAGCATGGTGAACGAGATTTGTATTTCTACCTGTATTTTTTGTATTGCTTGAAACACTCATAACTGGAAGTACCACACGGTGAATGAGTGAATGTGTGTCATGATTTATTTATGTTTGTATTTGTTTTATGAAAAACTCCTCCTTCCCGGGAGTACAACATGGTGAATGAGGTTTATTTTTATGTCTTCCTGTTTTTTTTTATTATTGCGCGAAACACTCATAACTGGAAGGACCACACGGTGAATGAGTGAATGTGTGTAATGATTTATTTATGTTTGTATTTGTTTTATGAAAACACTCCTCCTTCCCGGGAGTACAACATGGTGAATGAGGTTTGTTTTTATGTCTTCCTGTATTTTGTTATTATTGCTCGAAACACTCATAACTGGAGGTACAACAAGGCGAATGAGGTTTGTATTAATATTATGCATGTATATACTTGTAACCTGGCACCTAAATGTATGTATTTGAACAGTCCAAGCTCAATAAACTATCTTTGTGTATGTGCGATGCGTCGCTAAGTGAGCGACTCGGTGTGAACCACCCAGTGTGACATGCTGCCCCCCAAACCCTACGGAGCACGAGGTGCGGAGCCCAGGTTCAGGGGGGGGAATTCTCGCTAGTTTGGCCGGACCCATGCGTCACTATGCAGCAACGGAATGTCGACGCATCGCCCAAAAAAACAGTGGCCAAAATTATATATGTGACAGTCCAGGGGTAGGCCAAAGGGGCTAAAGGAGCTTGCCTAACCGTGACAAGAGGGGCTAACGATAAAAAGCATTGATGGACTGAACCCCAGACAATCGTTTTGCCGACTGGGGCCCTGAGTTCTTGCTACAGTGATAATTAAATTCTACAATTATAATTAAATCGTCAAAACCCTTGTCATTCAAAATTGTGACATACATTTTATTGGTGGTTAGCCCCAGTGTAAGCACACGGCTGGCCCCCTCAACCTCTCGCCTCGGGTGAGGCATAATATTTATTTTAGCAGGTACTGGACACAAGGCTCCAACTCCTCCTAACCCTAGGCCTGGAGTAAAAAAGAAAGCCTTATGACAAGGCGTGGCTTTAGGGGGACAGTCCATTTGCTTGCACTGAGGCCAACCACCAACTTGACCTGAACAAGACTTTACGCTTTTTAATCCACATAGTATGCTCCCTGGTTTCCGTGTGCACCTCTTGGGGGGACTTGGAATTGGAGGACAGTGAGCAGCCCTGAGTTGGCTGAAAAATCATGTAACAATCCAATCCAATTAACAGACACCCTCTGCTAACCCCTAATCTCAGAGTTGGGGGGAAGAAGGGGCATAACATTTATTTTAGCAGGCACTGGACACGTGGCTCCAACTCCTCCTAACCCTAGGCCTGGACAAGTAAATATTTATAACGCCTGACAAGTAAATATATATAACGCCTTATGACAAGGCGTGGCTTTAGGGGGACAGTCCATTTGCTTGCACTGAGGCCAACCACCAACTTGACCTGAACAAGACTTTACACTTTTAAATCCACATAGTATGCTCCCTGGTTTCCGTGGGCACCTCTTGGGGGGACTTGGAATTGGAGGACAGTGACCAGCCCTGAGTTGGCTGAAAAATCATGTAACAATCCAATCCAATTTACAGACACACTCTGCTACCCCCTAATCTCAGAGTTGGGGGGAAGAAGGGGCATAACATTTATTTTCGCAGACACTGGACCAGGTACTACATTTTGTCAAATTGGCCAGCTCTTATAGCGCACAAACGTCGAATTGGTCAGCGCTGTGTAGTGCAAAAAACGCAAAAACTGCACGCTGCGCACACAGGGGGTTGGAAAAACTGCGTGAAACGCACTGTGGGGCTCAAAAAGCGTGTGCGAAATCGCACTGCCGCGTGCGCTTTGTAGTACCCTGCACTGGACGCGTGGCTCCAACTCTTCCTAACCCTAGGCCTGGACAAGTAAATAAATAGAGCACCCTCTGCTAACCCCCTGCAGGTTCCACAGCACGTTGTGAACTCCTTTTTTGAGCCTAAACCCTTAAACCCTAAACCCTAAACCCCAAACCCTAAAACCCTAAACCCAGGTTAACCCCCTGCAGGTTCCACAGCACGTTGTGAACTCCTTTTTTGAGCCGTTGGAGAAGTCTGTTGAACATCGCAGTAGCAAACTGTAGCCATGAGCTGCTGGATTGTATTTGTGGGTTTTTTATCGCCCTCAATGTGGCAGAGTCTCCACTGTAACCCTGGTTACACTGGGTGCAGAGTTCTGATACCTAGTGGCTCGGCGTCGACCAAGGCCTCCAGCCCCCGCCAATCTACCAAGGCCTTCGGACCACGCCACCTGCGCATGAACCTGTGACATGGGCTGGTCACATCAGGTTGATGAGGGTGGTCAGGTTGTTTACCACGCACCCTTGAATAGTTTGATCAAGAGCAACCTCAGCAGACTTAGGACCTGTATGTTGGTTGTACTGTCAGAGGTAGTGCCATGAAGAAGTCACCTTGTGTGTTTTTTACCACCCTTTGATCAACAGCAACCTCAGCAGAGAAGGCGTTTCGATGGCAGCTGGGGAGGAGCAGTTGCATTGCCAGCACTTGAAGTGATTTTTACTGACACCGTGATACTGTTCGAACATACGGGTATCATTGTACTTTCCTACATATTATTTGTGTCATTATATGTACACGGTGTGCTGTTCTGCTAAACTGCACATAAGCTGCAGACCTGCAGTTATGTCAACAGAGCACCCGGCAGCATGGTTCGCTGTCCTTGTATAAACACATTGCACTAACCCAGCTTAGCTATGATCACATAATTGCATGCCATGACGCCCATATTCCCAAGCAAAGCCCTGTAGATGCTGACGGCTGCCATCAGGAATCGACCACGACATCTGTGTAGGGACTGTAGAACGAACTCAGGGCCCCCGTCGGTTTATCGATTGTTTCGGGTTCAGTTCATCAGTGCTTTTTCTTTTTAAGCCCTTCCTATACTGGCAAGTCCCTTCAGCATATTTGGCCTACCCCTGGACTATAACATAACATACATAACCTAGGGACAATAAGCATTAAATTAAATTGTTTGCATAGCACACATTTCGGGCCCTGCATAACTACTGTTGAAAAACGGCAGTGTACCAAGGTCTGTCAAAAGAGCACCTGGTAGCAAATTGGACAGCGTGCGGAGTAAATCAATAACTGGTACGCATTGGTGCTTACTTGCTGCAATATTGCCTACCTATGTTTAAGATTGGCTGGATCCCGGGTGCTGTGGAGCGGGCTTGTCCTGGGCCAACAATGGCATATTGACGACAGCGTAGTGTAATGTAATTACGAGGTGTGAGTATGAGGGGAGCGGCCAATTTTCTTTTTCAACACCAATAGCATGTCATACAGTCATAGTTTATCCACAGTCTATAAATTCCCTACTCCCTCTGTCATGTAACTTTAAGATGTATCACTGTAAGTCGCAGGTTGTTACTTGAAACACAAGTGAATAAGTGATACATTATTTAGCTTGGTTTATTTTCTTTATAATGAAAATAATTTCACCCCAGGAGGTGGATCTCCAGACACAAACCAGCGGCACTGAGTATTCAGTTCGAATGGTGTTGCCACTCATACAAAAGATAGAGTCCTGAAGTCCCAAGTCCTCAATCCCAGGATGAACCAAGTCCCAGAGGTGTAAGTCCCTCAGAAAAAAACAATCCAAGATACCAGACCAAGACCCGAGAGAGATATAAAAAAGTTACAAACTCGAGAAAAAACAACGTAGTCCCCGGAGAAAAACATGGACCCCAAGAGCAACTTGGATTCCGAAAATACCTAGATCCAGAGGATAAACGGAATACTAGAGAACAACATGGACCCCGAGAATAACCAAGCCGGGATACTTCTGGCATGCCTTACACAGGCCGGCAACGGGGCTTTATGATGGCTTGGTGAACTTGAGTAACGCTTTTACTGGGCCACCCACTTGGAACTTGGGCGTTCTCCTGTTTTTTAACTTGGGTATTCGCCTGTTTTTGAGGGAAGTGTTTACGTGAGAGGGTGTGGGGTGGGGGTGGGGGGGGGGGATTATGGCCCCGGCAGCTAGGGTTTGTATCATTTTGGTGCTGTCTGATTGTGCTTTGAGGCTGATTGTGCTTTCAGCTCCTAGCGTTAAGTACTGAAGTCTATGAGTGCTGAGAGCGACTTCCAGTCCGGGCCCGTGTAATCAACTGTGCACAAGTGTTGAAGGTCGGGTGATAAACCATGCAAGAATCAGGTTATCTGATCTGTGATTGACAAGGTAATTGTTTTGCGGACTTTTGAGATTTTTGGCTGAGCCCCCTCCTCAAGGGGGCGGGAGCCCTCAGGGTTACCCGGGGTCGTGGTAGTAGGGGCTTCAGGGTCTTCAGAGCAGTCGGGGCTTCAAAGGGGTAACGGGGGATCAAACAAGCACACAGCAACTTTCGGGTACCGGGTTTTAGGCAAATCCAGGGGGGGCGGTTGGCTCTTCAGATTGGCTGCCTCCAAGAAGAAGCCTTTGAACATGCAGCATCAGCGTCCGAATTCAAGAATCATTATTCGCGCGTTTTGTCAACAGATGCTCCTGGAGTCCGACAATTTGACCATCGGATCCAGGAGCATCTGTTGACCAAACGCGCGATTATTGATTCTTGAATTCGGACGCTGATGCTGCATGTTCAAAGGCTTCTTCTTGGAGGCAGCCAATTCGGAGAACTGGCGCCCCACGTGCGCTGCCTTGTTGCAAACTATCAGGTCAGGGCATGGTAGGTTCCGAGACAGTCGAAATGCTCGATTTCAGTACTCTGAAATTTCCTGTGCAAGCACTCACGTGGAGAGAGACGGAGACAGGGGACGTGACACTAGGGGTAACTTCTCGACTCAGCGGTACAGTGAATTACAATATAATGAATTTGAAAAGATAGCCTGGCGAGCGCGGGGGATTTCTTTTTGATCTCCGTATAGAGCGTGTCGGGGGGGCAAGTTATCCCCCGCTAAAGAGTGACCAAAATGCTCCCCAGCGGATATAATACTCGAGTAAACCAGATCTGACTGTGCGGATCACTAACTACTACCCTAATCTCCCAGATCTGACTGCCCTGCGCTACATGCGCGAATCTTCGTGTCACACCCGAATCGTGGTGTAACACTTTTTGCCTGCAGTTTCGTCGTTTCCATCTGGCCGAACTTAGTCCCCCCGTCGCTCCCATACTCGGGCCCATGGTGCAACCAAAACAAAGGGGGGCCTCGCCGCGTAGCTCTGTCGAGGTGGCTCTCAATCATCTTTGGAACGCACGGTCGGCCATGTTGGGATTGTTGGCCGTATCGCTTTTAGTTTTACAGGTAGGCGTGCCCCTGCGCCAGCGATCTTGTATGTGCCTTTGTATGCAGCTCGGGTGATTCTTGATGTGCACATGAAGGCTGCAATAATGGTGGTCGATGCTATGCGCATTAACTAACATCCTTTTGCACTGTTCCCTGGCCCAGGTGGGGACAGTCCAGGTCGCAGCTGTCACTGTTTGCATCCCTCGCAGCAGCATCAACGCGCAACAATGCGCCGCATACTTCAACAGCAACTTTGGCGAGGGTGCACTTTCCTACGACTGCGTTGCCGGCACTACTGCGGAAGGTTGCATGCAGAGAATTCAAAACGGGACTGCCGACATTGCCAACTTCGGAGGTCAGTGCCTCAAGTCGATCCGTGCCTGCCACGCCAGCATACTGACCACCCCTCAACTGTGTCGATTATATCTCCTCTACCGCTACCCCATCCACCACAGCCACCACTGCAACAACTGCAAGTGACACCACCGCCAACAACACCCAACAACACCACGAACACGTAAACCAACACCCACCACTGCCACAAGCACCACCACCCACCACTACCACTACCACACCACCACCACACCACACCTACATCACCGCCACACAACACGCCCAGCACATCCACACCAGCACACACAACCAGGTAATGATAACGCCTGGTGGGGCGTGGTGTTAAGGGAGCCCGTCGTACGCGGGTAGGATGCGGTCTTCTACCTCAACTGGACAAGCTACCATCGCGGTATGCAACGCCAAGAGCGACCGAAGGGGGAATCAAACCCCCAACTCTTCATCCTCAAGCAATTGGGTCTACCACTAGACCAATGTATATCACTGAAAGGGGCTAACACAGACTCATTTCCCTCCTGCTTTGTGTATTTTGAACATCCCAGGTGAGCAGCTCTACCTATCCAATACCGACTTTGGCCTGGTCCCTATTGTTGAAGAGAACTACGGCAATTCAGGTGCTGGTGAGGGCATCGGCTATTTCAGCGTTGCTGTTGTCAAGAAGTCATGGTGTGATGCTCGCACGAAGCCCACCTTCAGCAATCTCAAGGTAGGCTAGCGTTGCGCCTGCCTGTCTTTCCCCACCCTTACTTCTTTGCTCAATGTTGCTGTTCTGTGCCCTGTGTGCTTGCTGAGCCCTCCAGCAGCATGTTCCCACCCCTTCTTTCTTGCTGTGCATTGATCCTTTCCCCCCCCTTTTGCTTCTGCAGGGTCAGCGCTCTTGCCACACTGGCTTCCGCAAGGCCTCTGGCTGGACTCTGCCTGTGGGCTACATGACATCTAGTAATGTCATGCCTGTGGTCTCCAGCAATGCCAACGTAGAAGATGATGCTGAGACGGTGAGCAAGTTAGCCTGCTGTCTACCCTGTTGTTGACAAGTGTAAACGTTTCACCTGGAAAATGTGTACAGCACGCATGAAAGGTTGTTTGCTGTTATGTGTCATTCTTCTGTTACTCTGTCTGCCTGTTTCCAGCCCTTGCACATGACCCATGCCCTATCTTTTGTCTTCCCCCAGGTTGCTGCCTTCTTCAGCACAGTGTGTGCCCCAGGTGGTGAGCCTACCTCAAATGGTGCAAGCTTCAGTGGCATCTGTGATGGCTGTGGCACGGTGCGGCGTTAGGCTATGCCATTGATCTTTTCTAGGCCCACGTAATGTGGCGACATGATGCCTGCCTTAGCAAGTGAGGGGCCAGAGATACATCCTCTTGATACTTCCCCCTACTCTTGATACATCAGACCCCTTGGCCTGGACTTGCGCTTGTTTTGTTTTGCCATGGTTCCTGTCTCAGCTCTCTTCCCTGGCCCTTCCTACAAGTTGGTCAGTCAAAAGTGTGTGCCTTTCCCCACCCCTGACCTGCAGGCTGGTTGTGGCTCTGACTCTTTGTATGAGGGTTATGCTGGCGCCATGCGCTGCCTCATGGAGGGTAATGGTGACGTTGCCTTTGTGAAGCAAAGCACTCCCCTTGACTATGCCAGTGATGGAGGTAGCAGACAGGCCTGGTCCACCCTGAACCAGGTATGTGCTAATGCCTCCCCGCTGTTCCTGTGTGCATGTGCTTGTTTGTTCTATGTTGTAGAAGTCCAGGGGTAGGCCAATTAGGCTAAAGGAACTTGCCCAACCGAGTAGGAAGGGCTTAAAAAGTTAAAAGGTACTGATGAACTGAACCCCAAACAATCGTTTTACAGACGGGGGCTCTGAGTTTGTGCTACAGCGATCATTTCATTATACAATAGAAATAAATCCTCATCTCGTCTAGGACGATAATTAAATGTGCGATTCTAATCGCATTTTTTATAAACATTTATTGAGTATTTCCATCCTTCAAATGAATCAGGATCCATGACCAGCTTCATGCTGGATTTCTTTATCCACCAATTCAGGTTCAATTTTCATTTTCTTCTCAAATTGTTCTCTATCCTCAGCATATAACGGACATTCTAATATGAAATGCGTTTCATCTTTGACCACTCTTCTACCGTAAACCACCATAACGAGAAGTACCCCTTTCTGATTCAACATTTAAGTTGTGAGCTCGAAGACGTAGTCTTGCTATGCATTTAATATCATCGCTATTATAAAATAAGTTAGTGTATGTTGAACTATGGTTTATATCCTCTGACATCATCCAATTTGCATACGTAATAGTTTTAATACCGATTCCTCGGTTATCACCAAGATTCCTGGGGGTCATAAAAATCTGGGATTGCCAGTCAATGTCTGTTATTTTATTAATGCCTTCATCATTTTTTCCTAATGTGCTAGTTGCCCTGCGTTGCGCTCATAATCCTAGCCTTTTGTCTACATGATTGTTGTGCTAGCTTCTACCCTTCTCTGCCCCTACCTCCAGCACCTCTTTGGTTTGTACCTCCATGTTCATTGCATGCTCCCCATCTGCTCTTTTCCCCCCTTGTAGGCTAGTATGCGCCTGCTGTGCCCCTATGGTGGCTGTGTGCCCTTGGACCAGTATGGTACCTGCAACATTGCCAAGGCTGGTGCACGCGCATTTGTGGCCCGTCCTAACTGGGCAGACAGTGGTGTTGGCGCAAGTGTTGTTCAAGCCATGGACAGTGCCAGCAGCAATGCCGTCACTGCTGGTGTTGCTTTGATTGATGGGGATTATCCCGTGTCAGCCGACACTAAGACCCTCACCCGGATCACTGCATCCTTCAACGACTACTTTGGGAACAATGCGGTGGCAGCCTTTGAGCGCATCCGTGCCCTAGGGGTGAGTGTGGTTAGCGCTGTTGTCTGTTGCCAAGCTTGTTTTGTCTCTTTTCCCCAGCGTAGCTCTGTACTTGCCTTCCCAGCTCACCCTGACCTTGGGCACACATGTTAACAAGCCATTGCTTCCCCTGCATTCTTTGTCCAGGGGGGCTCTGGTGGCAGAAGTGTCAGCGTGTGCATTCCTTTGAGAAGCGTCAACCTGGCGCAATGCGCTTCCTACTTCAACACCAACTTTGGTAGCCAAGGCGTGTCTTACACCTGCGTCGCTGGTGGCACTGGCGAGGGATGCATGCAGAGAATCCAGAGCGGAACTGCTGACATTGCCAACTTTGGAGGTCAGTGACCGCCATGGCTCTTGTTCCCATGCCATTACCATCACAATACCCCACTAGCTGCCAAGCATCTTGGCCATTGCTCTTGTGCACCCTAGGGCCTGTAGCAGCAGCATCTCCTGCACTCTCATGGCCGCAACTGACTTCCCTCCTGCTTTGTGTATTTTGCACATCCCAGGAGAGCAGCTCTACCTATCCAATACCGACTTTGGCCTTGTCCCCGTGGTTGGAGAGAACTACGGCAATTCAGGTGCTGGTGAGGGCATCAGCTATTTCAGCGTTGCTGTTGTCAAGAAGTCGTGGTGTGATGCTCGCACGAAGCCCACCTTCAGCAATCTCAAGGTAGGCTAGCGTTGCGCCTGCCTGTCTTTCCCTGCCCTTACTTCCAGGGCTCAATGTTGCTATTCTGAGCCCTGTGTGCTTGCTTAGCCCTCCAGCAGCATGTTCCCACCCCTTCTTTCTTGCTGTGCATTCATCCTTTCCCCCCCCCTTTTGCTTCTGCAGGGTCAGCGCTCTTGCCACACTGGCTTCCGCAAGGCCTCTGGCTGGACTCTGCCTGTGGGCTACATGACATCTAGTAATGTCATGCCTGTGGTCTCCAGCAATGCCAACGTAGAAGATGATGCTGAGACGGTGAGCAAGTTAGCCTGCTGTCTACCCTGTTGTTGACAAGTGTAAACGTTTCACCTGGAAAATGTGTACAGCACGCATGAAAGGTTGTTTGCTGTTATGTGTCATTCTTCTGTTACTCTGTCTGCCTGTTTCCAGCCCTTGCACATGACCCATGCCCTATCTTTCTGTCTTCCCCCAGGTTGCTGCCTTCTTCAGCACAGTGTGTGCCCCAGGTGGTGAGCCTACCTCAAATGGTGCAAGCTTCAGCGGCATCTGTGATGGCTGTGGCACGGTGCGGCGTTAGGCTATGCCATTGATCTTTTCTAGGCCCACGTAATGTGGCGACATGATGCCTGCCTTAGCAAGTGGGGGGCCAGAGATACATCCTCTTGATACATCCCCCTACGCTTGATGCATCAGACCCCTTGGCCTGCACTTGCGCTTGTTTTGTTTTGCCATGGTTCCTGTCTCAGCTCTCTTCCCTGGCCCTTCCTACAAGTTGGTCAGTCAAAAGTGTGTGCCTTTCCCCACCCCTGACCTGCAGGCTGGTTGTGGCTCTGACTCTTTGTATGAGGGTTATGCTGGCGCCATGCGCTGCCTCATGGAGGGTAATGGTGACGTTGCCTTTGTGAAGCAAAGCACTCCCCTTGACTATGCCAGTGATGGAGGTAGCAGACAGGCCTGGTCCACCCTGAACCAGGTATGTGCTAATGCCTCCCCGCTGTTCCTGTGTGCATGTGCTTGTTTGTTCTATGTTGTAGAAGTCCAGGGGTAGGCCAATTAGGCTAAAGGAACTTGCCCAACCGAGTAGGAAGGGCTTAAAAAGTTAAAAGGCACTGATGAACCCCAAACAATCGTTTTACAGACGGGGGCTCTGAGTTTGTGCTACAGCGATCATTTCATTATACAGAATAAATCAATCATCATCTCATCTAGGACGATAATTTAATGTGCGATTCTTATCCCATTTTTTATAAACATTTATTGAGTATTTCCATCCTTCAAATGAATCAGGATCCATGACCAGCTTCATGCTGGATTTCTTTATCCACCAATTCAGGTTCAATTTTCATTTTCTTCTCAAATTGTTCTCTATCCTCAGCATATAACGGACATTCTAATATGAAATGCGTTGTTTCATCTTTGACCACTCTTCTACCGTAAACCACCATAACGAGAAGTACTCCTTTCTGATTCAACATTCAAGTTGTGAGCTCGAAGACGTAGTCTTGCTATGCATTTAATATCATCGCTATTATAAAATAAGTTAGTGTATGTTGAACTATGGTTTATATCCTCTGACATCATCCAATTTGCATACGTAATAGTTTTAATACCGATTCCTTGGTTATCACCAAGATTCCTGGGGTTCATAAAAATCTGGGATTGCCAGTCAATGTCTGTTATTTTATTAATGCCTTCATCATTTTTTCCTAATGTGCTAGTTGCCCTGCGTTGCGCTCATAATCCTAGCCTTTTGTCTACATGATTGTTGTGCTAGCTTCTACCCTTCTCTGCCCCTACCTCCAGCACCTCTTTGGTTTGTACCTCCATGTTCATTGCATGCTCCCCATCTGCTCTTTTCCCCCCTTGTGGGCTAGTATGCGCCTGCTGTGCCCCTATGGTGGCTGTGTGCCCTTGGACCAGTATGGTACCTGCAACATTGCCAAGGCTGGTGCACGCGCATTTGTGGCCCGTCCTAACTGGGCAGACAGTGGTGTTGGCGCAAGTGTTGTTCAAGCCATGGACAGTGCCAGCAGCAATGCCGTCACTGCTGGTGTTGCTTTGATTGATGGGGATTATCCCGTGTCAGCCGACACTAAGACCCTCACCCGGATCACTGCATCCTTCAACGACTACTTTGGGAACAATGCGGTGGCAGCCTTTGAGCGCATCCGTGCCCTAGGGGTGAGTGTGGTTAGCGCTGTTGTCTGTTGCCAAGCTTGTTTTGTCTCTTTTCCCCAGCGTAGCTCTGTACTTGCCTTCCCAGCTCACCCTGACCTTGGGCACACATGTTAACAAGCCATTGCTTCCCCTGCATTCTTTGTCCAGGGGGGCTCTGGTGGCAGAAGTGTCAGCGTGTGCATTCCTTTGAGAAGCGTCAACCTGGCGCAATGCGCTTCCTACTTCAACACCAACTTTGGTAGCCAAGGCGTGTCTTACACCTGCGTCGCTGGTGGCACTGGCGAGGGATGCATGCAGAGAATCCAGAGCGGAACTGCTGACATTGCCAACTTTGGAGGTCAGTGACCGCCATGGCTCTTGTTCCCATGCCATTACCATCACAATACCCCACTAGCTGCCAAGCATCTTGGCCATTGCTCTTGTGCACCCTAGGGCCTGTAGCAGCAGCATCTCCTGCACTCTCATGGCCGCAACTGACTTCCCTCCTGCTTTGTGTATTTTGCACATCCCAGGAGAGCAGCTCTACCTATCCAATACCGACTTTGGCCTTGTCCCCGTGGTTGGAGAGAACTACGGCAATTCAGGTGCTGGTGAGGGCATCAGCTATTTCAGCGTTGCTGTTGTCAAGAAGTCGTGGTGTGATGCTCGCACGAAGCCCACCTTCAGCAATCTCAAGGTAGGCTAGCGTTGCGCCTGCCTGTCTTTCCCTGCCCTTACTTCCAGGGCTCAATGTTGCTATTCTGAGCCCTGTGTGCTTGCTTAGCCCTCCAGCAGCATGTTCCCACCCCTTCTTTCTTGCTGTGCATTCATCCTTTCCCCCCCCCTTTTGCTTCTGCAGGGTCAGCGCTCTTGCCACACTGGCTTCCGCAAGGCCTCTGGCTGGACTCTGCCTGTGGGCTACATGACATCTAGTAATGTCATGCCTGTGGTCTCCAGCAATGCCAACGTAGAAGATGATGCTGAGACGGTGAGCAAGTTAGCCTGCTGTCTACCCTGTTGTTGACAAGTGTAAACGTTTCACCTGGAAAATGTGTACAGCACGCATGAAAGGTTGTTTGCTGTTATGTGTCATTCTTCTGTTACTCTGTCTGCCTGTTTCCAGCCCTTGCACATGACCCATGCCCTATCTTTTTGTCTTCCCCCAGGTTGCTGCCTTCTTCAGCACAGTGTGTGCCCCAGGTGGTGAGCCTACCTCAAATGGTGCAAGCTTCAGCGGCATCTGTGATGGCTGTGGCACGGTGCGGCGTTAGGCTATGCCATTGATCTTTTCTAGGCCCACGTAATGTGGCGACATGATGCCTGCCTTAGCAAGTGGGGGGCCAGAGATACATCCTCTTGATACATCCCCCTACGCTTGATACATCAGACCCCTTGGCCTGCACTTGCGCTTGTTTTGTTTTGCCATGGTTCCTGTCTCAGCTCTCTTCCCTGGCCCTTCCTACAAGTTGGTCAGTCAAAAGTGTGTGCCTTTCCCCACCCCTGACCTGCAGGCTGGTTGTGGCTCTGACTCTTTGTATGAGGGTTATGCTGGCGCCATGCGCTGCCTCATGGAGGGTAATGGTGACGTTGCCTTTGTGAAGCAAAGCACTCCCCTTGACTATGCCAGTGATGGAGGTAGCAGACAGGCCTGGTCCACCCTGAACCAGGTATGTGCTAATGCCTCCCCGCTGTTCCTGTGTGCATGTGCTTGTTTGTTCTATGTTGTAGAAGTCCAGGGGTAGGCCAATTAGGCTAAAGGAACTTGTCCAATCGAGTAGGAAGGGCTTAAAAAGTTAAAAGGCACTGATGAACTGAACCCCAAACAATCGTTTTACAGACGGGGGCTCTGAGTTTGTGCTACAGCGATCATTTCATTATACAAAATAAATCAATCATCATCTCATCTAGGACGATAATTTAATGTGCGATTCTTATCCCATTTTTATAAACATTTATTGAGTATTTCCATCCTTCAAATGAATCAGGATCCATGACCAGCTTCATGCTGGATTTCTTTATCCACCAATCCAGGTTCAATTTCCATTTTCTTCTCAAATTGTTCTCTATCCTCAGCATATAACGGACATTCTAATATGAAATGCTTTGTTTCATCTTTGACCACTCTTCTACCGTAAACCACCATAACGAGAAGTACTCCTTTCTGATTCAACATTCAAGTTGTGAGCTCGAAGACGTAGTCTTGCTATGCATTTAATATCATCGCTATTATAAAATAAGTTAGTGTATGTTGAACTATGGTTTATATCCTCTGACATCATCCAATTTGCATACGTAATAGTTTTAATACCGATTCCTCGGTTATCACCAAGATTCCTGGGGGTCATAAAAATCTGGGATTGCCAGTCAATGTCTGTTATTTTATTAATGCCTTCATCATTTTTTCCTAATGTGCTAGTTGCCCTGCGTTGCGCTCATAATCCTAGCCTTTTGTCTACATGATTGTTGTGCTAGCTTCTACCCTTCTCTGCCCCTACCTCCAGCACCTCTTTGGTTTGTACCTCCATGTTCATTGCATGCTCCCCATCTGCTCTTTTCCCCCCTTGTAGGCTAGTATGCGCCTGCTGTGCCCCTATGGTGGCTGTGTGCCCTTGGACCAGTATGGTACCTGCAACATTGCCAAGGCTGGTGCACGCGCATTTGTGGCCCGTCCTAACTGGGCAGACAGTGGTGTTGGCGCAAGTGTTGTTCAAGCCATGGACAGTGCCAGCAGCAATGCCGTCACTGCTGGTGTTGCTTTGATTGATGGGGATTATCCCGTGTCAGCCGACACTAAGACCCTCACCCGGATCACTGCATCCTTCAACGACTACTTTGGGAACAATGCGGTGGCAGCCTTTGAGCGCATCCGTGCCCTAGGGGTGAGTGTGGTTAGCGCTGTTGTCTGTTGCCAAGCTTGTTTTGTCTCTTTTCCCCAGCGTAGCTCTGTACTTGCCTTCCCAGCTCACCCTGACCTTGGGCACACATGTTAACAAGCCATTGCTTCCCCTGCATTCTTTGTCCAGGGGGGCTCTGGTGGCAGAAGTGTCAGCGTGTGCATTCCTTTGAGAAGCGTCAACCTGGCGCAATGCGCTTCCTACTTCAACACCAACTTTGGTAGCCAAGGCGTGTCTTACACCTGCGTCGCTGGTGGCACTGGCGAGGGATGCATGCAGAGAATCCAGAGCGGAACTGCTGACATTGCCAACTTTGGAGGTCAGTGACCGCCATGGCTCTTGTTCCCATGCCATTACCATCACAATACCCCACTAGCTGCCAAGCATCTTGGCCATTGCTCTTGTGCACCCTAGGGCCTGTAGCAGCAGCATCTCCTGCACTCTCATGGCCGCAACTGACTTCCCTCCTGCTTTGTGTATTTTGCACATCCCAGGAGAGCAGCTCTACCTATCCAATACCGACTTTGGCCTTGTCCCCGTGGTTGGAGAGAACTACGGCAATTCAGGTGCTGGTGAGGGCATCAGCTATTTCAGCGTTGCTGTTGTCAAGAAGTCGTGGTGTGATGCTCGCACGAAGCCCACCTTCAGCAATCTCAAGGTAGGCTAGCGTTGCGCCTGCCTGTCTTTCCCTGCCCTTACTTCCAGGGCTCAATGTTGCTATTCTGAGCCCTGTGTGCTTGCTTAGCCCTCCAGCAGCATGTTCCCACCCCTTCTTTCTTGCTGTGCATTCATCCTTTCCCCCCCCCTTTTGCTTCTGCAGGGTCAGCGCTCTTGCCACACTGGCTTCCGCAAGGCCTCTGGCTGGACTCTGCCTGTGGGCTACATGACATCTAGTAATGTCATGCCTGTGTCTCCAGCAATGCCAACGTAGAAGATGATGCTGAGACGGTGAGCAAGTTAGCCTGCTGTCTAACCCTGTTGTTGACAAGTGTAAACGTTTCACCTGGAAAATGTGTACAGCACGCATGAAAGGTTGTTTGCTGTTATGTGTCATTCTTCTGTTACTCTGTCTGCCTGTTTCCAGCCCTTGCACATGACCCATGCCCTATCTTTCTGTCTTCCCCCAGGTTGCTGCCTTCTCAGCACAGTGTGTGCCCCAGGTGGTGAGCCTACCTCAAATGGTGCAAGCTTCAGCGGCATCTGTGATGGCTGTGGCACGGTGCGGCGTTAGGCTATGCCATTGATCTTTCTAGGCCCACGTAATGTGGCGACATGATGCCTGCCTTAGCAAGTGGGGGGCCAGAGATACATCAGACCCCTTGGCCTGCACTAGCGCTGTTTGTTTTTGTTACGTCTAAGCTCTCTCCTGCACCCTACTGACTGCTCGGTTATTCACAATAGGCGCTCTTATTGCCTTTTCACAATAAACCGACGCAGGCCTGCGTGTTCGGCTAGGACTTATTTTTGTATGGAGCGCGTTATGATGGAGAATTACGGATGATTGACATCATGGAGGGTATATTGGTGAAGGTGACTTTGTGTACGAATAGCAAGTTCTCCCCTTGAATATTGAAAGAGCATGGACCCTCACCCCTTTCGCTCCTCCCATTCTGCTACTTTTTCCTGCCCCCCCCTCTTCTTCTTTCTCACACCCCCCCCCTCTTTCTTTTCCTTTCGCCTCTTGTTCTTACCCTCATTCTTCCCTTTCTTTCTCTCTCCCCCCCCCTTTTATTATCTCCTTTCCCCTCTTCCTTTCCCCCCCTTCCCCTTTCCCTCTTCTTTTCCTTCCCTCTTCCCCCCTCTGTATTCTACCTCCTCTCCCTTTCTCTGCCTACCCTCCCCCTCCCTCTCCCTTTTATCTCCCCTCTTTATCCCCCTTTTTTCTCCTCTTTCCCCGTCTCCTCTCCTCTCCTTCCTCTTCCCTTCCCTTTCGCACACCCCCCTTCCCCCCCCCTCTCTCCCCCGCCCCTCTTTCCCCCTTTCCTTTTCTTTCTCTCCTCCTCTCTCTACGGTTTTTCCTCTCCCCTCCCTCCTCTTTTCCCTTCTGGTAGCCAGACAGGCCTGGTTCCACCCTGAACCAGTATGTGCCTAATGCCTCCACACGCTGTTCCTGAGTGCATGTGCTTGTGCTGTTATATGTTGTATAGTCACAGGGTGGTTAGGCCCAATTTAGGCTAAACGGAGTGCTTTTACAAAGTGTACGGAAGGCGTCTCAACCAAGTAAAGGTATCTGATGAACTCTGAACCCCAAAAAATAGTTTTTTTACGACGGGGGTCTCCCCCCGAGTTTGGCCTACAGCGATCATTCATATGACAATAGAAATAATAACCTCATCTCGTCTAGGACGATAATTAAATGTGCGATTCTTATCGCATTTTTTATAAACATTTATTGAGTATTTCCATCCTTCAAATGAATCAGGATCCATGACCAGCTTCATGCTGGATTTCTTTATCCACCAATTCAGGTTCAATTTCCATTTTCTTCTCAAATTGTTCTCTATCCTCAGCATATAACGGACATTCTAATATGAAATGCGTTTCATCTTTGACCACTCTTCTACCGTAAACCACCATAACGAGAAGTACTCCTTTCTGATTCAACATTAAGTTGTGAGCTCGAAGACGTAGTCTTGCTATGCATTTAATATCATCGCTATTATAAAATAAGTTAGTGTATGTTGAACTATGGTTTATATCCTCTGACATCATCCAATTTGCATACGTAATAGTTTTAATACCGATTCCTCGGTTATCACCAAGATTCCTGGGGGTCATAAAAATCTGGGATTGCCAGTCAATGTCTGTTATTTTATTAATGCCTTCATCATTTTTTCCTAATGTGCTAGTTGCCCTGCGTTGCGCTCATAATCCTAGCCTTTTGTCTACATGATTGTTGTGCTAGCTTCTACCCTTCTCTGCCCCTACCTCCAGCACCTCTTTGGTTTGTACCTCCATGTTCATTGCATGCTCCCCATCTGCTCTTTTCCCCCCTTGTAGGCTAGTATGCGCCTGCTGTGCCCCTATGGTGGCTGTGTGCCCTTGGACCAGTATGGTACCTGCAACATTGCCAAGGCTGGTGCACGCGCATTTGTGGCCCGTCCTAACTGGGCAGACAGTGGTGTTGGCGCAAGTGTTGTTCAAGCCATGGACAGTGCCAGCAGCAATGCCGTCACTGCTGGTGTTGCTTTGATTGATGGGGATTATCCCGTGTCAGCCGACACTAAGACCCTCACCCGGATCACTGCATCCTTCAACGACTACTTTGGGAACAATGCGGTGGCAGCCTTTGAGCGCATCCGTGCCCTAGGGGTGAGTGTGGTTAGCGCTGTTGTCTGTTGCCAAGCTTGTTTTGTCTCTTTTCCCCAGCGTAGCTCTGTACTTGCCTTCCCAGCTCACCCTGACCTTGGGCACACATGTTAACAAGCCATTGCTTCCCCTGCATTCTTTGTCCAGGGGGGCTCTGGTGGCAGAAGTGTCAGCGTGTGCATTCCTTTGAGAAGCGTCAACCTGGCGCAATGCGCTTCCTACTTCAACACCAACTTTGGTAGCCAAGGCGTGTCTTACACCTGCGTCGCTGGTGGCACTGGCGAGGGATGCATGCAGAGAATCCAGAGCGGAACTGCTGACATTGCCAACTTTGGAGGTCAGTGACCGCCATGGCTCTTGTTCCCATGCCATTACCATCACAATACCCCACTAGCTGCCAAGCATCTTGGCCATTGCTCTTGTGCACCCTAGGGCCTGTAGCAGCAGCATCTCCTGCACTCTCATGGCCGCAACTGACTTCCCTCCTGCTTTGTGTATTTTGCACATCCCAGGAGAGCAGCTCTACCTATCCAATACCGACTTTGGCCTTGTCCCCGTGGTTGGAGAGAACTACGGCAATTCAGGTGCTGGTGAGGGCATCAGCTATTTCAGCGTTGCTGTTGTCAAGAAGTCGTGGTGTGATGCTCGCACGAAGCCCACCTTCAGCAATCTCAAGGTAGGCTAGCGTTGCGCCTGCCTGTCTTTCCCTGCCCTTACTTCCAGGGCTCAATGTTGCTATTCTGAGCCCTGTGTGCTTGCTTAGCCCTCCAGCAGCATGTTCCCACCCCTTCTTTCTTGCTGTGCATTCATCCTTTCCCCCCCCCTTTTGCTTCTGCAGGGTCAGCGCTCTTGCCACACTGGCTTCCGCAAGGCCTCTGGCTGGACTCTGCCTGTGGGCTACATGACATCTAGTAATGTCATGCCTGTGGTCTCCAGCAATGCCAACGTAGAAGATGATGCTGAGACGGTGAGCAAGTTAGCCTGCTGTCTACCCTGTTGTTGACAAGTGTAAACGTTTCACCTGGAAAATGTGTACAGCACGCATGAAAGGTTGTTTGCTGTTATGTGTCATTCTTCTGTTACTCTGTCTGCCTGTTTCCAGCCCTTGCACATGACCCATGCCCTATCTTTCTGTCTTCCCCCAGGTTGCTGCCTTCTTCAGCACAGTGTGTGCCCCAGGTGGTGAGCCTACCTCAAATGGTGCAAGCTTCAGCGGCATCTGTGATGGCTGTGGCACGGTGCGGCGTTAGGCTATGCCATTGATCTTTTCTAGGCCCACGTAATGTGGCGACATGATGCCTGCCTTAGCAAGTGGGGGGCCAGAGATACATCAGACCCCTTGGCCTGCACTAGCGCTTGTTTTGTTTTGGTTCCTGTCTCAGCTCTCTTCCCTGCCCCTTCTTGCATGTTGGTTATTCAAAAGTGTGTGCCTTTCCCCACCCCTGACCTGCAGGCTGGTTGTGGCTCTGACTCTTTGTATGAGGGTTATGCTGGCGCCATGCGCTGCCTCATGGAGGGTAATGGTGACGTTGCCTTTGTGAAGCAAAGCACTCCCCTTGACTATGCCAGTGATGGAGGTAGCAGACAGGCCTGGTCCACCCTGAACCAGGTATGTGCTAATGCCTCCCCGCTGTTCCTGAGTGCATGTGCTTGTTTGTTCTATGTTGTAGAAGTCCAGGGGTAGGCCAATTAGGCTAAAGGAACTTGCCCAACCGAGTAGGAAGGGCTCAAAAAGAAAAGGTACTGATGAACTGAACCCCAAACAATCGTTTTACAGACGGGGGCTCTGAGTTTGTGCTACAGCGATCATTTCATTATACAATAGAAATAAATCCTCATCTCGTCTAGGACGATAATTAAATGTGCGATTCTAATCGCATTTTTTATAAACATTTATTGAGTATTTCCATCCTTCAAATGAATCAGGATCCATGACCAGCTTCATGCTGGATTTCTTTATCCACCAATTCAGGTTCAATTTCATTTTCTTCTCAAATTGTTCTCTATCCTCAGCATATAACGGACATTCTAATATGAAATGCGTTTCATCTTTGACCACTCTTCTACCGTAAACCACCATAACGAGAAGTACCCCTTTCTGATTCAACATTTAAGTTGTGAGCTCGAAGACGTAGTCTTGCTATGCATTTAATATCATCGCTATTATAAAATAAGTTAGTGTATGTTGAACTATGGTTTATATCCTCTGACATCATCCAATTTGCATACGTAATAGTTTTAATACCGATTCCTCGGTTATCACCAAGATTCCTGGGGGTCATAAAAATCTGGGATTGCCAGTCAATGTCTGTTATTTTATTAATGCCTTCATCATTTTTTCCTAATGTGCTAGTTGCCCTGCGTTGCGCTCATAATCCTAGCCTTTTGTCTACATGATTGTTGTGCTAGCTTCTACCCTTCTCTGCCCCTACCTCCAGCACCTCTTTGGTTTGTACCTCCATGTTCATTGCATGCTCCCCATCTGCTCTTTTCCCCCCTTGTAGGCTAGTATGCGCCTGCTGTGCCCCTATGGTGGCTGTGTGCCCTTGGACCAGTATGGTACCTGCAACATTGCCAAGGCTGGTGCACGCGCATTTGTGGCCCGTCCTAACTGGGCAGACAGTGGTGTTGGCGCAAGTGTTGTTCAAGCCATGGACAGTGCCAGCAGCAATGCCGTCACTGCTGGTGTTGCTTTGATTGATGGGGATTATCCCGTGTCAGCCGACACTAAGACCCTCACCCGGATCACTGCATCCTTCAACGACTACTTTGGGAACAATGCGGTGGCAGCCTTTGAGCGCATCCGTGCCCTAGGGGTGAGTGTGGTTAGCGCTGTTGTCTGTTGCCAAGCTTGTTTTGTCTCTTTTCCCCAGCGTAGCTCTGTACTTGCCTTCCCAGCTCACCCTGACCTTGGGCACACATGTTAACAAGCCATTGCTTCCCCTGCATTCTTTGTCCAGGGGGCTCTGGTGGCAGAAGTGTCAGCGTGTGCATTCCTTTGAGAAGCGTCAACCTGGCGCAATGCGCTTCCTACTTCAACACCAACTTTGGTAGCCAAGGCGTGTCTTACACCTGCGTCGCTGGTGGCACTGGCGAGGGATGCATGCAGAGAATCCAGAGCGGAACTGCTGACATTGCCAACTTTGGAGGTCAGTGACCGCCATGGCTCTTGTTCCCATGCCATTACCATCACAATACCCCACTAGCTGCCAAGCATCTTGGCCATTGCTCTTGTGCACCCTAGGGCCTGTAGCAGCAGCATCTCCTGCACTCTCATGGCCGCAACTGACTTCCCTCCTGCTTTGTGTATTTTGCACATCCCAGGAGAGCAGCTCTACCTATCCAATACCGACTTTGGCCTTGTCCCCGTGGTTGGAGAGAACTACGGCAATTCAGGTGCTGGTGAGGGCATCAGCTATTTCAGCGTTGCTGTTGTCAAGAAGTCGTGGTGTGATGCTCGCACGAAGCCCACCTTCAGCAATCTCAAGGTAGGCTAGCGTTGCGCCTGCCTGTCTTTCCCTGCCCTTACTTCCAGGGCTCAATGTTGCTATTCTGAGCCCTGTGTGCTTGCTTAGCCCTCCAGCAGCATGTTCCCACCCCTTCTTTCTTGCTGTGCATTCATCCTTTCCCCCCCCCTTTTGCTTCTGCAGGGTCAGCGCTCTTGCCACACTGGCTTCCGCAAGGCCTCTGGCTGGACTCTGCCTGTGGGCTACATGACATCTAGTAATGTCATGCCTGTGGTCTCCAGCAATGCCAACGTAGAAGATGATGCTGAGACGGTGAGCAAGTTAGCCTGCTGTCTACCCTGTTGTTGACAAGTGTAAACGTTTCACCTGGAAAATGTGTACAGCACGCATGAAAGGTTGTTTGCTGTTATGTGTCATTCTTCTGTTACTCTGTCTGCCTGTTTCCAGCCCTTGCACATGACCCATGCCCTATCTTTTTGTCTTCCCCCAGGTTGCGGCCTTCTTCAGCACAGTGTGTGCCCCAGGTGGTGAGCCTACCTCAAATGGTGCAAGCTTCAGCGGCATCTGTGATGGCTGTGGCACGGTGCGGCGTTAGGCTATGCCATTGATCTTTTCTAGGCCCACGTAATGTGGCGACATGATGCCTGCCTTAGCAAGTGGGGGGCCAGAGATACATCCTCTTGATACATCCCCCTACGCTTGATACAACAGACCCCTTGGCCTGCACTTGCGCTTGTTTTGTTTTGCCATGGTTCCTGTCTCAGCTCTCTTCCCTGGCCCTTCCTACAAGTTGGTCAGTCAAAAGTGTGTGCCTTTCCCCACCCCTGACCTGCAGGCTGGTTGTGGCTCTGACTCTTTGTATGAGGGTTATGCTGGCGCCATGCGCTGCCTCATGGAGGGTAATGGTGACGTTGCCTTTGTGAAGCAAAGCACTCCCCTTGACTATGCCAGTGATGGAGGTAGCAGACAGGCCTGGTCCACCCTGAACCAGGTATGTGCTAATGCCTCCCCGCTGTTCCTGTGTGCATGTGCTTGTTTGTTCTATGTTGTAGAAGTCCAGGGGTAGGCCAATTAGGCTAAAGGAACTTGCCCAACCGAGTAGGAAGGGCTTAAAAAGTTAAAAGGCACTGATGAACCCCAAACGATCGTTTTACAGACGGGGGCTCTGAGTTTGTGCTACAGCGATCATTTCATTATACAGAATAAATCAATCATCATCTCATCTAGGACGATAATTTAATGTGCGATTCTTATCCCATTTTTTATAAACATTTATTGAGCATTTCCATCCTTCAAATGAATCAGGATCCATGACCAGCTTCATGCTGGATTTCTTTATCCACCAATCCAGGTTCAATTTCCATTTTCTTCTCAAATTGTTCTCTATCCTCAGCATATAACGGACATTCTAATATGAAATGCTTTGTTTCATCTTTGACCACTCTTCTACCGTAAACCACCATAACGAGAAGTACTCCTTTCTGATTCAACATTCAAGTTGTGAGCTCGAAGACGTAGTCTTGCTATGCATTTAATATCATCGCTATTATAAAATAAGTTAGTGTATGTTGAACTATGGTTTATATCCTCTGACATCATCCAATTTGCATACGTAATAGTTTTAATACCGATTCCTCGGTTATCACCAAGATTCCTGGGGGTCATAAAAATCTGGGATTGCCAGTCAATGTCTGTTATTTTATTAATGCCTTCATCATTTTTTCGTAATGTGCTAGTTGCCCTGCGTTGCGCTCATAATCCTAGCCTTTTGTCTACATGATTGTTGTGCTAGCTTCTACCCTTCTCTGCCCCTACCTCCAGCACCTCTTTGGTTTGTACCTCCATGTTCATTGCATGCTCCCCATCTGCTCTTTTCCCCCCTTGTAGGCTAGTATGCGCCTGCTGTGCCCCTATGGTGGCTGTGTGCCCTTGGACCAGTATGGTACCTGCAACATTGCCAAGGCTGGTGCACGCGCATTTGTGGCCCGTCCTAACTGGGCAGACAGTGGTGTTGGCGCAAGTGTTGTTCAAGCCATGGACAGTGCCAGCAGCAATGCCGTCACTGCTGGTGTTGCTTTGATTGATGGGGATTATCCCGTGTCAGCCGACACTAAGACCCTCACCCGGATCACTGCATCCTTCAACGACTACTTTGGGAACAATGCGGTGGCAGCCTTTGAGCGCATCCGTGCCCTAGGGGTGAGTGTGGTTAGCGCTGTTGTCTGTTGCCAAGCTTGTTTTGTCTCTTTTCCCCAGCGTAGCTCTGTACTTGCCTTCCCAGCTCACCCTGACCTTGGGCACACATGTTAACAAGCCATTGCTTCCCCTGCATTCTTTGTCCAGGGGGGCTCTGGTGGCAGAAGTGTCAGCGTGTGCATTCCTTTGAGAAGCGTCAACCTGGCGCAATGCGCTTCCTACTTCAACACCAACTTTGGTAGCCAAGGCGTGTCTTACACCTGCGTCGCTGGTGGCACTGGCGAGGGATGCATGCAGAGAATCCAGAGCGGAACTGCTGACATTGCCAACTTTGGAGGTCAGTGACCGCCATGGCTCTTGTTCCCATGCCATTACCATCACAATACCCCACTAGCTGCCAAGCATCTTGGCCATTGCTCTTGTGCACCCTAGGGCCTGTAGCAGCAGCATCTCCTGCACTCTCATGGCCGCAACTGACTTCCCTCCTGCTTTGTGTATTTTGCACATCCCAGGAGAGCAGCTCTACCTATCCAATACCGACTTTGGCCTTGTCCCCGTGGTTGGAGAGAACTACGGCAATTCAGGTGCTGGTGAGGGCATCAGCTATTTCAGCGTTGCTGTTGTCAAGAAGTCGTGGTGTGATGCTCGCACGAAGCCCACCTTCAGCAATCTCAAGGTAGGCTAGCGTTGCGCCTGCCTGTCTTTCCCTGCCCTTACTTCCAGGGCTCAATGTTGCTATTCTGAGCCCTGTGTGCTTGCTTAGCCCTCCAGCAGCATGTTCCCACCCCTTCTTTTTTGCTGTGCATTCATCCTTTCCCCCCCCCTTTTGCTTCTGCAGGGTCAGCGCTCTTGCCACACTGGCTTCCGCAAGGCCTCTGGCTGGACTCTGCCTGTGGGCTTCATGACATCTAGTAATGTCATGCCTGTGGTCTCCAGCAATGCCAACGTAGAAGATGATGCTGAGACGGTGAGCAAGTTAGCCTGCTGTCTACCCTGTTGCTGACAAGTGTAAACGTTTCACCTGGAAAATGTGTACAGCACGCATGAAAGGTTGTTTGCTGTTATGTGTCATTCTTCTGTTACTCTGTCTGCCTGTTTCCAGCCCTTGCACATGACCCATGCCCTATCTTTTTGTCTTCCCCCAGGTTGCTGCCTTCTTCAGCACAGTGTGTGCCCCAGGTGGTGAGCCTACCTCAAATGGGGCAAGCTTCAGCGGCATCTGTGATGGCTGTGGCACGGTGCGGCGTTAGGCTATGCCATTGATCTTTTCTAGGCCCACGTAATGTGGCGACATGATGCCTGCCTTAGCAAGTGGGGGGCCAGAGATACATCCTCTTGATACATCCCCCTACGCTTGATACATCAGACCCCTTGGCCTGCACTTGCGCTTGTTTTGTTTTGCCATGGTTCCTGTCTCAGCTCTCTTCCCTGGCCCTTCCTATAAGTTGGTCAGTCAAAAGTGTGTGCCTTTCCCCACCCCTGACCTGCAGGCTGGTTGTGGCTCTGACTCTTTGTATGAGGGTTATGCTGGCGCCATGCGCTGCCTCATAGAGGGTAATGGTGACGTTGCCTTTGTGAAGCAAAGCACTCCCCTTGACTATGCCAGTGATGGAGGTAGCAGACAGGCCTGGTCCACCCTGAACCAGGTATGTGCTAATGCCTCCCCGCTGTTCCTGTGTGCATGTGCTTGTTTGTTCTATGTTGTAGAAGTCCAGGGGTAGGCCAATTAGGCTAAAGGAACTTGTCCAATCGAGTAGGAAGGGCTTAAAAAGTTAAAAGGCACTGATGAACTGAACCCCAAACAATCGTTTTACAGACGGGGGCTCTGAGTTTGTGCTACAGCGATCATTTCATTATACAAAATAAATCAATCATCATCTCATCTAGGACGATAATTTAATGTGCGATTCTTATCCCATTTTTTATAAACATTTATTGAGTATTTCCATCCTTCAAATGAATCAGGATCCATGACCAGCTTCATGCTGGATTTCTTTATCCACCAATCCAGGTTCAATTTCCATTTTCTTCTCAAATTGTTCTCTATCCTCAGCATATAACGGACATTCTAATATGAAATGCTTTGTTTCATCTTTGACCACTC
The DNA here is from genome assembly GCA_013435795.1 of Chlamydomonas sp. ICE-L. Classification (NCBI taxonomy): domain Eukaryota; kingdom Viridiplantae; phylum Chlorophyta; class Chlorophyceae; order Chlamydomonadales; family Chlamydomonadaceae; genus Chlamydomonas; species Chlamydomonas sp. ICE-L. The sequence continues at coordinate 521,642 of JACBWV010000347.1, read as the reverse complement.
TTCTACCGTAAACCACCATAACGAGAAGTACTCCTTTCTGATTCAACATTCAAGTTGTGAGCTCGAAGACGTAGTCTTGCTATGCATTTAATATCATCGCTATTATAAAATAAGTTAGTGTATGTTGAACTATGGTTTATATCCTCTGACATCATCCAATTTGCATACGTAATAGTTTTAATACCAATTCCTTGGTTATCACCAAGATTCCTGGGGGTCATAAAAATCTGGGATTGCCAGTCAATGTCTGTTATTTTATTAATGCCTTCATCATTTTTTCCTAATGTGCTAGTTGCCCTGCGTTGCGCTCATAATCCTAGCCTTTTGTCTACATGATTGTTGTGCTAGCTTCTACCCTTCTCTGCCCCTACCTCCAGCACCTCTTTGGTTTGTACCTCCATGTTCATTGCATGCTCCCCATCTGCTCTTTTCCCCCCTTGTAGGCTAGTATGCGCCTGCTGTGCCCCTATGGTGGCTGTGTGCCCTTGGACCAGTATGGTACCTGCAACATTGCCAAGGCTGGTGCACGCGCATTTGTGGCCCGTCCTAACTGGGCAGACAGTGGTGTTGGCGCAAGTGTTGTTCAAGCCATGGACAGTGCCAGCAGCAATGCCGTCACTGCTGGTGTTGCTTTGATTGATGGGGATTATCCCGTGTCAGCCGACACTAAGACCCTCACCCAGATAACTACATCCTTCAACGACTACTTTGGGAACAATGCGGTGGCAGCCTTTGAGCGCATCCGTGCCCTAGGGGTGAGCGGGGATAGCGCCACCACCACCATCATTGATGCCATCACCACCACCTCCATCTCCACCACCATTGATTCCACTACCACCACCACCACCACGTTGCCTTCCTCCGATACCACCACCAGCACCACCAGCACCACCATTGATGCCTCCACTACCACCACCACCACCACAATATCAAAATAAAAGCATTAATTAATCAGTTATATTTGTGAAACTATTCAGGATGAGTTTATGAAAAGGGCTCTGGGCGGGGAGATAACACCTCAGAGATAAGGTGTTGTAGAATATTTCTCTGATATTATTCAAGATGATCAGACTTCTCTGAGCAAGATTGATTTAGGAAAATTGATGAAGGCATCTATAAAATAACAGGCATGGACTGGCAATCCCTGAGTACAATGAACCCCTGATGATGTCAGAGGATATAAACCATAGTTCAACAAACACCAACTTATTAAATAATAGCGATGATATTAAATGCACAGCAAGACTACGTCTTCCCGCTTGCAACTTCATTGTTGAAACAGAAAGGAGTACCTCTTGTTCTGGCAGAATTAGCAGGTGCTGTGATTTGGTGGTCGACAGTAGAAGAGTGGTCGAAGATGAAAATCACTTCATATTAGAATGCCCGTTATATGCTGAGGATAGAAAAAATAATTTTGATAAATGAAAATTGAACCTAAATTGGTGAATAAAAACTCCAGCATAAAGCTGGTAATAAATCCTGATTCCTCTGAAGGATGGAAAAACTTAATACAATGCATAAAAATGCGATAATAATCTCACAATATAATTATCATCCCAGATAAGATGATGAGTTTATTATATTGTAGAATAAAATGATCGCTGTAGCACAAACTCAGGGCCCCCGTCGGTAAAACGATTGTTTGGGGTTCAGTTCATCATTGCATTTTCTTCTTAAGCCCTTCCTACACGGTTGGGCAAATACCTTAAGCCTATTTGGCCTACCCCTGGACTGTTACAACATACATGGCTCGCTTCTTCTTGTACTCCTTTACTACTATGTGGCAACTTGAACTTGGTTACATGGGGCAAGCATCATAGTAATGATAACGCCTGGTGAAGTGGTGAGGCGTAGGGTTAAGGGAACCCGTCGTTCGCGGGTAGAGAGCGGTCTTCTACCTCCACTAGACAAGCTACCATCGCGGTTTACAACAACCTGCAACGCTCAGGGATACCGCAGGGGGAATCGAACCCCCGACCCTGCATCCTCAAAGCGATTTGGTGTACCACTAGACACATCGTATCACTGAAAGGGGCTGCAAGCATCATATATATGTGGCAAGAACCATGTACATTTACATAGTGAGGAGCCATCAAATGCAAGTATGAGGCCATCTAGCACATTTAGCAAGTTTCACCACTAGGAGGTTCAACCTGTAGCAAGTTTAAGCTATTAGTTTAGCCATAAACGACCCTATAACGCACTGTAAACGAGTTGTATATACCAGGGTACTACTTATTGCCAAATTGACCAGCGCTTAAAGCGCACAAACGTCAAATTGGTCAGCGCATTTTAGTGCAAAAAGCGCAAAAACTGCGCGGGGCGCCCACAGGGGGTTGCAAAAACTGTGCGAAACGCGCACAGGGACTCTAAAAGCTGCCACGTGCGCTTAGTAGTACCCTGGTATATACTACTATGATTCCTGATAAGAATCCGAAGTACAGGTACAGGCACAAGAACCAATGCAAAACACCAACACATATCCGAATACTACAGTGCACCCTAATCCAAATGGTTCTTTGCAATTTAACCCCAATTCAACACCTTAGCCCTGAGCATTCGAATCTTGGAGAGAACATTCAGCTCTGGGGTTACACAGCCTACCCTGAATTGCACCACATGAGCATTTTATTTTTTCCAAGGCGGATTTTTGGTGTAGCCCCCCCATCTGGGGGACGGGAGACCCCTGAGCCACCATATTGTCCGTGTAACGTGTGGTCAGTACATAACTCTGGCCCTAACTGACCCTTGGCATTGTTGTAAGCCCTGGCTTCGGTCCGCTACACTTGATTCCAGTGCCACCAGTAGCTTTTGACAGCCAACATCTGTGTGTCGCATTCTTTTCGTGTCACAACAACGCGCTTAGGACATGTCACCTCAAAGATGAAAAATTCTTCACAAGGGTGGGTCCCTGTTCAGCAAACCCTGTTACACTTAACCCTGAATTGCAATCCTAGCTGTCGCAGCGCCTTTTTTCAGATCAGGGGCCATCTGAAATGCGCCACATGGGGATGCCTCAACAAAGAGAGTTTCATAATCTGACATGATG
>JACBWV010000347.1:431093-516093 GCA_013435795.1 Chlamydomonas sp. ICE-L | reverse complement strand
CAGCTTGAGCGAAAGCTGCTCCTTCAGTCCTTACACAGCGCAGGTATGACTGTGTGTATGTGTGGGGTGGGTGGGTGGGTGGGGGTGTGTGTGTGTGTGTGTGGTTGGGTGAGCGAAAGCTGCTCCTTCAGTCCTTACACAACGCAGGTATGACTTAGTATGTGTGGGGTGGGTGGGTGGGGGGGAGTGTGTGTGTGTGTGTGGTTGGGTGAGCGAAAGCTGCTCCTTCAGTCCTTACACAACGCAGGTATGACTTAGTATGTGTGGGGTGGGTGGGTGTGGGGGGGGGGAGTGTGTGTGTGTGTGTGGTTGGGTGAGCGAAAGCTTCTCCTTCAGTCCTTACACAACGCAGGTATGACTTAGTATGTGTGGGGTGGGTGGGTGGGGGGGGGGGGAGTGTGTGTGTGTGTGGTTGGGTGAGCGAAAGCTGCTCCTTCAGTCATTACACAGTGCAGGTATGACTTTGTATGTGTGGGGTGGGTGGGTGTGGGGGGGGGGAGTGTGTGTGTGTGTGTGGTTGGGTGAGCGAAAGCTTCTCCTTCAGTCCTTACACAACGCAGGTATGACTTAGTATGTGTGGGGTGGGTGGGTGGGTGGGTGGGTGTGTGTGGTTGGGTGAGCGAAAGCTGCTCCTTCAGTCCTTACACAACGCAGGTATGACTTAGTATGTGTGGGGTGGGTGGGTGTGGGGGGGGGGGAGTGTGTGTGTGTGTGTGTGGTTGGGTGAGCGAAAGCTGCTCCTTCAGTCCTTACACACGCAGGTATGACTTAGTATGTGTGGGGTGGGTGGGTGGGTGGGTGGGTGTGTGTGGTTGGGTGAGCGAAAGCTGCTCCTTCAGTCCTTACACAACGCAGGTATGACTTAGTATGTGTGGGGTGGGTGGGTGTGGGGGGGGGGAGTGTGTGTGTGTGTGTGGTTGGGTGAGCGAAAGCTTCTCCTTCAGTCCTTACACAACGCAGGTATGACTTAGTATGTGTGGGGTGGGTGGGTGGGTGGGTGTGTGTGTGTGTGGTTGGGTGAGCGAAAGCTGCTCCTTCAGTCCTTACACAACGCAGGTATGACTTAGTATGTGTGGGGTGGGTGGGTGGGGGAGGAGTGTGTGTGTGTGTGTGTGGTTGGGTGAGCGAAAGCTTCTCCTTCAGTCCTTACACACGCAGGTATGCTTAGTATGTGTTGGGTGGGTGGGTGGGGGGAGTGTGTGTGTGTGTGTGTTTGGTGAAGCGAAAGCTGCTCCTTCAGTTTTCCTTACACGATTGCAAGTAGGGGGGGGTGACTTTGTTGTGTGGGGTGGTGGGTGGTGGGGGGGAGTGTGTGTGTGTGTGTGTGGTTGGGTGAGCAAAGCTGCTCCTTCAGTCTTACACCGCAGGTATGACTTAGTATGTGTGGGTGGGTGGGTGTGGGGGGGTGGTGTGTGTGTGTGGAGAAAGATTTTGTGAGCGAAAGCTGCTCCTTCATTCTTACACGTGCAGGTATGACTTTGTGTGGTGTGGGGTGGGTGGTGGGTTGGGGAGGAGTGTGTTGTGTGTGTGTGGTTGGTGAGCGAAAGCTTCTCCTTCAGTCATGACAATTGCGGTATGGACTTTGTGTGTGTGGGGTGGGTGGGTGGGTGGGGGAGGAGTGTGTGTGTGTGTGTGTGGTAAGGTGAGCGAAAGCTGCTCCTTCAGTCATTACACATTGCAGGTATGACTTAGTGTGTGTGGGGTGGGTGGGTGGGTAGGGGGCGAACGAAAGCTGCTCCTTCAGTCGTTGCACAGCGCAGGTATGAATGTGTGTGTGTGGTGTGTGTGTGTGTGTGTGTGGCTGGGTGGACGAAAGCTTCTCCGTCAGTCCTTACACAACGCACGTATGAATGTGTGTGGGGAGGGTGTGTTTGTTTGTAACCATGTACACACCACCACAACCACCACATATAGACACCATAATCTCATGTGCACACCACAGCAACCACTATCACCACATTGAGCACACATCCCCACCATGAACACACACTGTCACCCCACGCCCACAACCACACCCTCACCCCCCCCCCTACTATTCCAAACATGATCCCCTCCACTTCTGCAGCCCAACTCCGGGCAAATGAATGTGCACATAAGAGTGTCCACTACTATTTGTTCCCCCCTCCCCACACACCCCCCCCCCCACACCCCCCCCCCCCCCACACACATGAACACACACACACTATCCACCCCCGCCCCATCAGCAACACCAACACCAATACCAACACCAACTCCAACTCCAACACCAACACCATGACCATGACCACCCCCACCCCCACCCCCACCAAGGACCCCCACGACATAGCCATCACCATGGCTACCAACACCCCATCACCAGCACCAGCACCAACACCATCCCTCATGCAAGCACCATCACATCATATTATTGGACTAGGGGGTATCATAATTAGCTAATTACCCTTTGTTTCAGCATTGACTGAAAGATGAATAATCCGAATTCCAAATCCCATGGTGCCTCACTTTGAGAGATATTGGGCCCAGGTTGATGCCGTCAGGGCTGGTGTTAACTTGATCAATGCGGATTATCCCGTGTCAGCCGACACTAAGACCCTCAACCAGATCACTGGAACCTTCAGCGACTACTTTGGGGCCTCAACCTGGCATCAACCTGGGCCTCACTTCAAGAGATATTGGGCCCAGGTCGATGCCGTTATATATATAGGGAACTCTGCATGCTGCTGCTCGTGTAAGTGGTTGGAGGTGGCTAACCCGTTGACATGTGGAGTGCTGCCAGTGTGTGGAGGGTTTGTGTGTGTGTGTGTGGTGGCTAACCCGTTGACATGTGGAGTGCTGTCAGTGTTTGGAGGGTTTGTGTGTGGTGGCTAACCCGTTGACATGTGGAGTGCTGCCAGTGTGTGGAGGGTTTGTGTGTGGTGGCTAACCCATTGACATGTGGAGTGCTGTCAGTGTGTGGAGGGTTTGTGTGTGGTGGCTAACCCGTTGACATGTGGAGTGCTGTCAGTGTGTGGATGGTTTGTGTGTGGTGGCTAACCCGTTGACATGTGGAGTGCTGCCAGTGTGTGTGTGTGTGTGTGGTGGCTAACCCGTTGACATGTGGAGTGCTGCCAGTGTGTGTGTGTGTGTGTGTGTGGTGGCTAACCCGTTGACATGTGGAGTGCTGCCAGTGGTGGTGTGTGTGTGTGGTGTGTGTGGTGGCTAACCCGTTGACATGTGGAGTGCTGCCAGAGTTGTGTGTGTGTGTGTGTGGTGGCTAACCCCGTTGACATGTGGAGTGCTGCCAGTGTGTGGTTTGTGTGTGTGTGGTGGCTAACCCGTTGACATGTGGAGTGCTGCCAGTGTGTGTGTGGTGTGTGTGGTGGCTAACCCGTTGACATGTGGAGTGCTGCCAGTGTGTGTGGTGTGTGTGTGTGGTGGCTAACCCGTTGACATGTGGAGTGCTGCCAGTGTGTGTGTGTGTGTGTGTGTGTGGGGCTAACCCGTTGACATGTGGAGTGCTGCCAGTGTGTGTGTGTGTGTGGTGTGTGGTGGCTAACCCGTTGACAAGTGGAGTGCTGCCAGTGTGTGTGTGTGTGTGGTGGCTAACCCGTTGACATGTGGAGTGCTGCCAGTGTGTGTGTGTGTGTGTGTGTGGTGGCTAACCCGTTGACATGTGGAGTGCTGCCAGTGTGTGTGTGTGTGTGTGTGGTGGCTAACCCGTTGACATGTGGAGTGCTGCCAGTGTGTGTGTGTGTGTGTGCCAGGAGTGCAATTCACGGCAGTGGCAAGTTGTTGCATGCGAAAGGCCGTGGGTGCTGGAGCAATGTTAGGTGTTGCATGGTTCATGAGTGTAGGGCATCATGTGGCCTACCACCCCGTGACATTCCACACTTGAGCCTTAGGGGATCTCTATGCGTATGGCCTGTTCATGGGTGTGTGGATTTTGGGGTGGGGGTGGCAATTCGTCCATAGTGCATGGCCACAACAACATGGCTTGGCACATGGCTTGGCATGTTTTTTGGTGGTGCCCCCCCTTCTGGGGGGGGGGGGGGGGAGCCCCCAGGGTTGCCCTGTTGTCCGTTTGAGCGACCGCCCCCCACCCCCCACCCCCGAGACGAAGCCTGACACATCAGCCAACAGTCTCATAACTAACTCGCCTCACATCGACTCGCCACCTGTCGCTCCGTCGCAAACACTCTCCGCCATTTTTTAGCGTCGCATGCGACGCTGCCTAGAACTTGTCATGCTCAGCTAGGCCTGACGAGCCACCGGTAGATAATGTCAATCAAGACAAGCGTTCTTGCACACATGGGGTGGGTTCCTGTTTTGGACCTGTTATTGAGGTGTTCTGGCTCTTTTTAAATTGACTCATCATAGAGGGACAAGCGCCCTATTGATTTGGCTTGGGAGGGGGCCAGGCATGTGCGCATGGCACAAGGGAATGCATTGCTTCCATGGTGGGTGGTATGTTTCATACAATAAATAAATGTAAACAAACAGCTTCATTTAATTTTGAGTTGTCATTTAATTTTGAGACCCCCTAGACGCATCTTGTGTGTCAACAAAAAATCAAACCCCCAAACCTAAACCCTATACCCTTAACCAACCCTTAACCCTTAACCCTTAACCCTAAACCCAGGTATTATTGCGTAACCTGGATGACAGGCTGGATGCACAGGCAGAGGTGTTGGGTGCTGATATAATTAATTGGGTTAAATATGACAAAGTTGTCCGCGTTGGTGTGCCAAGGTGAAATGACGTGCAGCGGGATACATTTGCTAATTGCAATCGCCAACAACTTGATCGTTTGAAGTATTTAACGTAGATTGTCATGTTATGTTTATGAATAGGCTTGGCATCCAATGGTATGCTTTTACTTGTAGAACTTGTAGAACTGTGAGAGAGCCGTCATGTATATGTCATTTATTGTACCAGGTGTGTGAATGCAGTTGAGGCGGATGCCTTCTTTCTTGGGCTGTTTCTGATGGATGTGGAACGTGGTTTCCGTGTGTCTACGATAAGATCATAAGAGCTTGTTAGTCAGCTGTTGTGTTGGACACGCTCCAGCCAGGTCCCTAGATTGAGTCCATAGGGCAGGAGGGAAACGACAAATGAAAACACCGCGTCTACAGTCCGCAAACCTGAGATCCGTACGCGTAGAAGTGCCCTCCGAGGTAAGGCGAACCCCCTCCCGTTATAAACTTATAATAATGCAATGCTGTTCATCCGTTTCCATCCCCTGCGAGAATCGAACATGGGTCCCTTAGAATTGGATGTGAGGGAGATCAGTTAAACCGGCTAATTTGACTGGCTGTTCGGCAATTTCACAAAAAAACGAAAAAACGAAAAAATACAAAAATAGCCAGATCACGGTTGTCGATGCATACCGTATACAGCATACGTCTTCGCATTCTGGCCGACTAAAGATAAACGAGCCCCTGTGCCTACCACCAGGTAAGAGAACACTACTATTTCCCCGCAGTTCCGACACCAGCGGTTAGCCCGTACAGTTCCGCTACGAGTTGCGCGTACCATTTCTTGTCCTAAATTGATTTTAGTTTGAAAAGTGCCGACACGTTAGGTTTATGTATAAGGTCCACAATCAGGACAAAACTACCGTATACATAGAGTTCGCAACATGGCTAATCTTCGACTTGTCACGCTCCTCGCGGCGTGTCTTTGCATTTGGGCGACTGCCCAAGCGTCACGACTTCTCGACCATGATGAGCCTTCCGAGTTCTCCGTGAAGCACCTGGGTGTAAGTTACACAAACTGGTACTTACTCTTCCTACTAGTCTGTAGTAGCCCGAGCTGTTCATGCGAATGCCCCAGTAGCCCGATCCTGTGTTCTGGATGTGCGATCGTAGCCCTGACCCCTCTGGCCCTGACGGATTGATAATTAAAATTATTCGGATTCCGATCGTACTCATCTCTTCACTTCATCCACCGCACCCCGGGTGTACGTGCATTCGCGCTAACATTCCTGCTTAATTCGTATTGACCCAAGTCGTTTTCAAGTCGTGCCTGGCGTCGTTCGTTGTATCGGAGTATCAATTCCACGCCATTGCCGTGGCCTGCCTGCCTATGGCAACGCAATGGGATGCATGCAATCCAACATACCGTTACACTCGATTCCGATAGTACGATTCCCCATCCAACGCCCTCCGGAGACCGGACTCCGGAGTCCAAGGAGGGGTTAATATCATATGATGCTTGTTCATGATAGTGAACGAACCAGTTCATCATACTTGTCTAATTGTACACATTCTGTTAATTGATGCTCGCAGACAACCGAAGAAGCTATGGCAGTTGGAGGAAAGAGGTCCTTACTGCAGAGTAAGTTGGACCCTAAGCGGGAAAATGCTGTTTCCTGGCTGGCATGTTATTTCTAATTGCTCCTTCTGCCCCCCCCCCCCCCCCCCCCCCCCCCCCCCCCTTGTCATCAAGACATGTCATCAACACACTGCTGTGGAGACAGCAGGTGCCCCCACTAGTGTACCAATCTGTTGGCCTCCTGTAGTTGTGGCAGTATGGTAGTGCTTGTGATAACGGATCAAATTGATCCTACAGTCACATCAATATATATATTACCCCACCCACCCACCCACCCACACAAAAACAGCCCAAACCCAAACCCAACCTTACCCCCCACCTGTACCCAGCCATTTTGTCACTTTTTGTAAAAAGTTCCTAGGTTCTTAAGTACAAATGATGCATAATTGTGCTCGTTGATGCCTACAGGAGACGGCAGCAAGAATAAGAAGAAGAATGTGAATACTAACAACAACAATAATAAGAAGAAGATAGAAAAACGGCAGAAGGCAGGCAGACGGCAGGAAGGAGGTAGGTAGAATAAGATGAACAAGTTCGATGCGACGCTAAAAAATGGCGGAGAGTGATCGCGAGGGAGCGACAGGTGGCAACGGAAGCGAGTTAGTTACGAGACCGTTGGCTGACGGTCTGACGTGTCGGGCTTCATCACGGTCAGATGGATGGATGGATAGTCGACCGGACAAATGGGTAACACTGAGGGCTCCCGCCCCCCAGAAGGGGGGGCTCTGCCAAAAAGAAGACAGCAGGAAGAAAAATAAGAATGAGATGATAAAAAGAAGAAGAAGCTCGCTGACCATGGCTTCGAAGGTAGGATGGCAGAGACTTGAACCCACAAGCAGAAAGATGCCGCAAGGAGAGGGACCACATTTGTAAAAAGTCCCTAGGTTCACAAGTAAAAGTCACAAAGTAAAAGGTGCACAAGTAAACCCTCTGTCTTACCTAATGTGAGATTTTTTATCTTGACCTACATATTATCACCACTCTAGCAACTCCATCCAGGGTACTACAAAGCGAGCGCGGCAGCGCGATTTCACGCACGCTTTTTGAGCTCCACTGCGTGTTTCACACAGTTTTTTCAACTCTATGTGGGCGCAGCGCGCAGTTTTTGCGCGTATTGCACTACAAAGCGCTGACCAATGTGACGTTTGTGCGTTTATATAAAGCGCCGACCAATTTGACAAAAAATAGTACCCTGACTCTATCTCACCTTCTGACTTGTTCGTCCTGATTGACGGGAGCCAGGAAAAATATCCCTGATCCTGGCTCGCCCATCTAGAACACCCCCTTGTCACCCTGGCAACTCCCCTGCCATCCTGGCTCGCCCATCTAGTACACCCCCTTGCCACCCTGGCAAATCCCCTGCCATCCTGGCTCGCCTATCTAGTAAACCCCCTTGCCACCCTGGCAACTCCCCTGCCATCCTGGCTCGCCCATCTAGTACACCCCCTTGCCACCCTGGCAACTCCTCTGCCATCCTGGCTCGCCCATCTAGTACACCCCCTTGCCACCCTGGCAACTCTTTTGCCATCCTGGCTCGCCCATCTAGTACACCCCCTTGCCACCCTGGCAACTCCTCTGCCATCCTGGCTCGCCCATCTAGTACACCCCCTTGCCACCCTGGCAACTCCTCTGCCATCCTGGCTCGCCCATCTAGTACACCCCCTTGCCACCCTGGCAACTCCTCTGCCATCCTGGCTCGCCCATCTAGTACACCCTGGTTGACAGGAGTCCCCCCCCCCCCCCCCCCCCCCCCCCCCCCCCCCCTCATTGCACTGCTCCACCAAGGGACCTATTGCTAGCTGTACTTCTGATACTTATTACTCACCTCTACACTTGGCTACATTCGCCTAGCAAAACCTAGGGCAGTCTGAGTAAGAAACCTTGTCAAGGCATATACTGCCCGGAAACTCCCACCCCAACCTTCCTCCCTTCCACGCTTAGCCCCACCATTATCCAACATGTTCACATTGTCAAACACTGTTATTGTCCGGCTTTCATGCCGTCCCTAGGGTGACTTAAAGCGCGCAGGTTCCTGACCCTTACCTGCTCACTGTAATGCCGCTGCCAGCTAGGGCACGCGCACTGTCCCAACAGTACCCTGATGTACTGTTGAGATCTCCATCATCAATCACCCACGTCGTGATTGATGCTATCTTATGTAAAGAGCTAATAGCACTTTGTCCTCATCCAGACTCCGAAATCAACAAACACTGCTTGTGCTGTTGCATCAGGATCCGCTCTTCCTGGAGGTTTCTCAAGGGGCTTCAGCCCTATCAAGCTCCCCGACCTACCTTATGAGTATGGAGCATTGGAACCGTACATCAGCGGCCAGATCATGGTAAGAATCCACCCGCCCTCTCAACCACCCAGGGACTACTTCCTTGACCCCTGTACAAGCAGTACTGCTATATCTACAAGCAGTACCACTCTAGCTGCAAGCAGTACCGCTCTAACTACAAGCAGTACTGCTCTAACTACAAACAGTACTGCTCCAACTACAAGCAGTACCGCTCTAACTACAAGCAGTACCGCTCTAACTACAAGCAGTACCGCTCTTATTACGAGCAGTACCGCTCGAACTACAAGAAGCATTGCTCAGTGTGTCAGTCTCGAGGTGCTTATCCCACCCACCCACCTAGACCCTCCCCACCCACCCAACTGCCCACTCATCAACCACCCACAATGTATCACATGCTATATGGCATGATATACCACATGATGTATTGGATCAATCTTGTATCTCATGTATATTTTAATATTTGATGACTCGAACATGCAATTTGCCATATAACAAGTATCACATCACGTCAGGTTTTCTTTTCGGTTGATATACGATGTATCACATGATGTGTCTCATGATATACTGCATGATGTGTCACATGCTGTACCACATGATGTACCTCATGATGTACCACATGATGTATTGAATCGATCTTGCATCTCATGTATATTTAAATATTTGATGTCTCAAGTATACGATTTATCAAATAATATGTGTCACATCACACCAGATTTTTTCTTCCCCGCTTTTCATAGCAGCTTCTTGGCAGCTCCCTATATATATAACCCCAAAGCTTGCAACCTGAACGATATTGATAACCGTGTGTATGATGCATAACACGATGACTCATGTATAGGGATCGGCATATCATGTGAATTCGGCCAAAGGTGAGTATGATATCATATGATATCATACAAATTACATCATATGATATTCTATTTAAATGGTAACTTTGGCCTAGTCAGACTGCTGGCATCATATGATATCATGTTGCCGTTCCCTACTCATGTATGACACCTTTCCATGTGTACATGAATTATGCACCACACAATGTCTCGCAAATAAAATAAAATAAACAGTACGCCTTATTAGGAGGCATGAGGTTTAGGGGCCAGCCTGTTTGCTTTCACTGGGGCCAACCACCAACGTCACACAAATGACACTTTTTCATTGCTGACTTACACATGTATGAATTAGGGTTTAACCCCAAAACCTCACGATAACTCACAAATGACACATTTCCATCGCTAACACATGTTACTTGCTCCTTTGGCGGTTGCCCCCAGTGCAAGCAATTGGGCTGGCACCCTCAACCTCATGCCTCTTCATAACGCGTACTATTTATTTGTTTATTTATTTATTTGTTTATTTATTTATTTATTTATTCACTGATTTACTGATTTACTTGCACCTGCTGCCAATCCGCAGGAGCTCCACTATTCCAAGCATCACAAGTCGTAAGTATATGGCTTTTGGCAGCAGAGCTTTTTTTGGCGGAGCCCCCCCTTCTGGGGAGCCCCCAGGGTCACCCCATTGTCCATTTGTTTGTTTGTGCGCCCTACATGCGACCTAGATAAAGCCAGGCACGTCAGCCAATGGTCTGGCAACTAAATGCCTTTGGTCCGCTCCATTCCGTTTCCACCTGTCGTTCCGATAGCCAGCACTCTGCCACTCTCCGCCGATTTTCCGATTTTTGGCCTAGGACTTATTCCGTTTCAGAAAGGGGGTCTTCTGGTTGCGATCAGGGATTTGATGTCTCAAGGTTGGGCTCCTGGTATCGTATCGTCTATACCACCAGGGAACTGCAATATGCTATGTATGGTCTAGTATGGGCAGGCGGCCCGAAAGACTGTCCCTGGGGGGTTTGAGGGGTGGGGCCGAGATTCAAGTACCCGAATGAAAAAAATCTCCAGATTTTTTGAAGAGGGATTAGCCCCATTAAAATGTCCGTTCGTTCGTTCGTCCGTGTATCACCAACCACATTTTCAGGTTTTATGAAAAACATCAAAAAATTTGAACATTCTATATTTTTGATGAATTATAAGACTTATTCATACCGGACAAATTCTGACCAGAGCACATATGAGCATCGCAATTCACGAAAAGGAGCTCAGGTTGGGCCAAAAAGCTACAATTAACGGTTAACAATTTGATTTCAGGGTGTTTTGAGCTAACATTTCAAATTTGAACTACATAAACATGTGCGCATACATAGGTTTGGGAGCAGAATTGTCGTCAAAAATTGGAGGCGAAACATGTAAGCATCACAATGGACGAAACATTCCCCTAGGGCACTTGTGCTATAATTAGCCCACTGACCCCACCTCAGGGCCGTGCGTGGGGCAGGGGCGGTGGCAACCGGGCGGGGGCGGGGGCATGGGCGGGGGCCACCAGGCGGGGGCAGTGACGGGGGCAGGGGCAAGCCACGCCACCTGCCGCTGGTCAAAAGCCCGAAACATGCAATACCTTGCACAAATTCCGTAAAATCAACCAGATACCTGATTGGCCTATTTTTTCTTGCATCAAATTCTTTACAAAAAAGTCAATCTACATGCATGCATTTTATTACATTACAGAAACGTTCAATACTGCTTAAAAATCAACAACCCTTCAACAACTCTCTTTTTCGTCACTTTATAGTTAACAATGCTAAATCATCAATCGTTTCATTGGAATTAAATTAATTTAAAGCCTCCAGGCGCCCTTCGAATTTAATCCAATTCGAATTGATACAATTTAAAGCAATTACATGCATTCAAATCACGTTAATTAAATTAAATGGAAAGGAATAGATCGAATTAAAATAACACAACATTAAATGCAATTAAATTAAATTAATTAAAATACATTGAATTAAGGATCCGAATCATTTCATTCGGGACGCGCCTCCAGGCACCCTTAATCTTATGGTAGCCGAAGGTTTGGTCTAAGCTTTGTCCCAGGTAGTGATCGCTACCAGAAGAAAAACTGGGGTGGGGTGATTAGCATGGTGGTGGGAATCATGATCCTAATGGTGGGGGGGTACGTGAAAACTGGCGGTGAGGTGATTAGCGTGGTGGTGGGCAGGACTTTTCTTTTCGGCTTTTCTTAGCAGGTTCTAGGCAGCTCTGTGAGTCAGTTTCTGGGATATGCCCACACCTTTCTGCAGTGCTAGAAAGGTAATCGCATCAGCTTCCAGGTGCACTAGGTTGCTTGCGATTTGGCTAAAAAGCCTACCAGGGGATCTGCCTATAAGCTGTTGCTTGTAACCAGCTCGTAACTAAAAATTAAATCTGTGGAGAGTAGTGAGATATCACTGAAGAGTGGCTTTTGAAAAGTACAAACGAGCTATTACGCCCTGTCGGGCCGAACCAGATGTTTTATGTATTGAAACAAACATTTAGAAATGGCTGGAGGGGCATGGGGTTAAGCGCGGACGCAAAATACTTTCAAGTGTTTTGGTAAGGGCAGACCGAGCCCCAGCCAACGAGGGGCTGAGGCCGCTCGTATTACCTTACTATAAATTATGGATATATTTATTACCATATACCGGTATATAAATATTACTTATTTATCATAACGTACTTGTCAGGGGCAATGAGATAGTATTGAGAGGGTTGGAGTGGTGAGGCTGGACAGGACAGATGCAGATTTGAGACAGCTGTTTCTTTTTGGGGCTCAGCGTAGCAGCTTCTAGGCAGATCCAGATCCTCTTACCCGAGCCAGACCTGATACTGTCCCGGCAACAACAACATCAGCAGCCACAACCACCACCACCAAAAACAACCACTAAACAACGAGAAGTGCAACCACCGCCCATAAAATAAAAGGTGATGTGGTCAACCTGAACAAGTTGATCGAGCAGCAGGCCAAGGCTATGAAGAAGGGAGAGGTGACCAAGGTCATCTCCCTTCCCCCACCCCTCCAACCCTCAACCCTTCCACCCCTCCACCCCTACCCCTCCACCCCACCCCTCCAACTGCACCACTCCAACCCCACCCTTCCAACCCCACCCCTCCAACCGCACCACTCCAACCCCACCACTCCAACCCCACCACTCCAACCCTCAACCCTTCCACCCCTCCACCCCTACCCCTCCACCCCACCCCTCCAACCGCACTACTCCAACCCCACCCTTCCAACCCCACCCCTCCAACCGCACCACTCCAACCCCACCACTCCAACCCCACCCATCCACCCCCACCACTCCACCCCCACCACTCCAACCCTCAACACTTCCACCCATCCACCCCCACCACTCCAACCCTCAACACTTCCACCCATCCACCCCCACCCCTCCAACCCTCAACACTTCCACCCATCCACCTCCACCAACCCCTCCACTCCTCCACCCCCACCCATCCACCTCCACCAACCCCTCCACTCCTCCACCCCCACCCATCCACCTCCACCTACCCCTCCACCTCCACCAAACCCTCCACCCCTCCACCCCCACCCCCACCCACTACTAAAACACAAACACACATTATAAAGTGTGTGTGGACAAGTGATGTAGGTATGCAGACAACCTGAACAAGTTGATGGGCCAGCAGGCCAAGACTGGGAAGCAAGACACACAGATTTTGGCTCATGAAACGTAGATTTAGGGCATGAAACGAAACATATAAATATAAATTGAAGTGCGCCTAAACAAGCCATGCAGGTACCTGAACAAGCAACCTGGACAAGTTGATGGACTAGACGGCCGAGGCGGAGAAGAAAGGAGACATGACCGACCCCCCCACTCACCACCCCCCCACCCCCACCACTACTCCCACCCACCAAGGTCACCACCCCCCCACCCCCACTCCCAACCACCAAGGTCGTTTGGGCTCATGAAACACTCTAAACGTGTCCGCCTCACACATGTAGGTACGTGGACAACTTGAACAAGTTGATGAACCAGACAGTTGAGGCTGAGGAGAAGGGTGACCTGGCCAAGGTCATCTCTCTACAAGGCGCGATCAAGTTCAATGGCGGTGGTCACATCAACCACGCCATCTTCTGGACCAACCTGTGCCCCCCCAAGGTGTGTAGGTGTGGGCGTGGGTAGGCACAAACACACATACACACCCATACACACACAAGGTCATCACTCTACACGGCGCGATCAAGTTCAATGGTGGTAGTCATATCAACCACGCCATCTTCTGGACCAACCTCTGCCCCCCCAAGGTGGGTAGGTGTGTGGTAGGGGTAGTCAGTCTGGGGGTGACCAGTTAACCCTAAACCCTAAGCCCCCAACCCCGGACTGGCTACCCCCGGAGTAGCTTCCCCTTACCTAGGTGCGTGGGTGGGCACACACATACACAGACATACACAAAGACACAAACACACATACATACACACTCATACACAAAGACACACACACACACATACATACACACACATACACAAAGACACAAACACACACATTCCTACACACACACATACTCAAAGACACAAACACATACATACACACACATACTCAAAGACATAAACACATACATACACACACATACACAAAGACACAAACACACACATACATACACACACTTACACAAAGAGACAAACACACACATACATACACACACATACACAAAGACACAAACACGCACATACATACACACACATACACACTCACTTCCTGATCCACAGGACTTCAAGCCCCTCAGTGGTGGGCTACTTGCTTCCATACAGACCTCCCCATGCAACACAGTCATGCACAGATACACACACAAACAAACATAAACACTCGCACACCCACAAACCAGTGATTTTCCTAAGGATTTTGGACGAAACATTGATAATCGTTTGGGTCCGATTCCTGGGTCTGCATTTTGGGGACATGCAAACATTTATAATCGTTTTGAACGATTCTGCACGATTACAGTTTTGATGGAAGAAAAACGATAGTAGACTTTCTAGGAATTCCCCAGGGCTTGAATACCGTACTGACAGCAAAATTTAACGTTTTTTAAATTTGACGGTTTTATTCGGTGGCTACCCGATTGAGCCCCTGTCAAATCCAGGACTGGCGCATCGGCAGAATGGTTATTGCCACCCTAGGGCACAGCGCGACCCGGGTTTGATCCCGCTGTACCCCGTTTTGACCCCTTCGAGTCACCACCAAAGGAAAACGTCAAATTATAAAAACGTCAATTTTTGCTGTCAGTGCGGTAATTACATGACACTTTCTCTTAGTGGATGGCCTGATGTGGCGGTGCAAACCTTGGCAATGGCAGTGGCCTGAATTACTACTGACCCTAGGGTGGTAGTACTGGTCTACTTTAGTGGTTACCATTGTCATAGGCAAAGGTAATGATAACGCCTGGTGGGGCGTGGTGTTAAGGGAGCCCGTCGTACGCGGGTGGAGAGCGGTCATCTACCTCAACTGGACAAGCTACCATCGCGGTTGACAACGACCTGCAACGCTAAGAGTGACAGAAGAGGTAATCGAACCCCCGACTCTTCTTTCTCAAAGTGATTTAGTCTACATTGTCATAGGTATATAAGCAACACATTGTACAATACACCCGACTTGCACTACATTGTTCTTCATAGGGCCCATTTAATCAAACATGAAAATAAAATAACACGGTGAGAAGATACTAGTGCTGGCCTCAACTCCCCCCTGCGACCGGGCCCTGCCCCTTTCGCCCGGATGAGCTGGCTGGAATCTGTCCAGCGTGTCGTCCAGTGTTCTGTCCAGAGCATGCTCCCATAGGGAATTTGGTATGCGCGATGCCTGAGCCAGCAGTATGGCTGATGCTAAACATTAATAATCTTTCTGCACGATGCTGCAGCCAGCGTCTGGGTCGACCGGAAACATGAATAATCGTGCATGAACGATGCCCAGGCCAAAGTTTCTTGAGCACGAAAACATAACCCAGATCTGAGAAAACGATGGACCTTTTCGCGAGAAACATTAATAATCGTGCCTGCACGATTAATTGTGCTTAGGAAAAAGGCCACCACAAACATACGCACGCATACACACACACTTCCTGATCCACAGGACTTCAAGCCCCCCAATGTTGAGCTACTTGCTTCCATGCAGACCTCCCCATTCAACACACATGCACACATACACACACTTCTTGTCCCACAGGACCTCCCCATGCATCACGCACACTGACACACATACACACACAAACATACAGTCTGTGTTTTTTATTTCAGATTTCTCTAGGCGAGGTTGTGTAGCTGGTTGGGCTTCTCAATCCTGATTTCATAAAAGTTGAGTAGCCACCAGATTTTGCAGTGTGCGGTGCAAAACGCCACCCCTTCATAGTTAGGCCGGAGGGCGCAGATTTAGGGGTCCTGAGGGGGAAATGCATTTTGCTCACGAATTTTACATGTTACACAACTTGACTAGTCCAATATTCGCCGGAACGTTTGAAGTCTAGTTCGCCGCTAAGAAAATATAACCATTAACCCCAATCATCACGCACTACAAACCAGCCCCTTAATTCTAACACATCTACACACCTACACTCCCAGTGGTGATCTGCTGGCCGCTATTGAGGCATCCACATGCAACACACACAAACACCTCATCCTCCCCTCCCCTCACCCTCACATTTACCCTCCCCTTACCACCACCCTCCCCTTACTCTCACCCTCCCCTCACCCTCACATGTACCCTCCCCTTACCACCACCCTCCCCTTACTCTCACCCTCCCCTCACCCTTACCACAGGACTTCAAGCCCCCCAGTAGTGATCTGCTGGCCGCTATTGAGGCACCCACATGCAACACACACAAACACCTCATCCTCCCCTCCCCTCACCCTCACATTTACCCTCCCCTTACCACCACCCTCCCATTACTCTCACCCTCCCCTCACCCTTACCACAGGACTTCAAGCCCCCCAGTAGTGATCTGCTGGCTGCTATTGAGGCACCCACATGCAAAACACACAAGCACCTCATCCTCCCTTCCCCTCACCCTCACATTTACCCTCCCCTTACCACCACCCTCCCCTCACCCTCACCACAGGACTTCAAGCCCCCCAGTGGTGATCTGCTGGCCGCTATTGAGGCCAAGTGGAAGAGCCTAGAAAACTTCCAGTCTACTTTCAGCGCCCAAACCGCCGGTGTGCAGGTAAGTGGAATACCAGGGGATTGTGGGTTAGGGGAGGAGGGGGGGGGGGGGGGGGGGGGGTAAGGGGGCTATAGGTTGGTGTGCAGGTGTGAAGGGTGCACTGGTGATGGTTAGGGGTTTTGGGGTTATGGGAGGAAAGGGGGGGGAGGAGGAGGTGGAGGAGGTGGAGGGAGTAAGGGGGCTAGGTTGGTGTGCAGGTGAGTTGAATACGAGCAGGCCCAAACCCCTGACGACCTAATCGATCAATGCCGCTGTGCATACTGCCGATCAAGTACCCATACTACATGTGTGCGGGTGACAAAGGTTTATGTGTGACGATTAGGGGATTGTGGGTTGAGGGGTGTGTGTGTGTGGGGGGGGGGGGGGGGGGGGGGGCTATTTTGGTTCTCTCTATTGACGGTTGGGGGGGGGGTGGGGGGGGGTGTGGGGGGGCATTTTTTGTTCTCTCTATTGACAGTTAGGTGGTATGTGGAAGAGCCATCCAGGATAACTTTCCGTCTACATTTAGCACCGTTCAAACTGCTGGTGTGTAAGTGTGAAGGGTGCACGGGTGACGGTTAGGGGATTGTGGGTTACGGTTACAGAATTGTGGTTGAGGGAGGAGGAGGGACTATGTACAACAATCAACCCCACCGCCTATTACCAACCACCCCCACCCATCCCACCCATCAAACCAACCACTGAACCCCCCATCAACCACCCAAAATCACACCCAACCACCACTAAACCCCCACCAACCACTCCACCCACCCTCAACCAACCCCAACCAACCCCCCAACTACCCCAACCAACCCCAATCACCATTTTGCATGTCTCTGGATGGCTGGTCATGAGGCCTCCACCACCCACCACAAACCGCCCCCAACCCACCAACCCAACTCACAATTAATAGACCCCTCCCACACACACACCACCATCCAACCACCTCCATCTCTACCCCCCCCCCCCCCCCCCCCCCCCCACACACACACACACCATCCCCAACCAACCCCCACTAACCAACCTACCACACACACACACCATCAACCAAACATCCCCACCCCCACCCCCAACCAACCCTCAACCAACCAACCAACCCCGCCCCCCACCAACCAACCCCCTCCCACCATCTTGCAGGGCTCTGGATGGGGATGGCTGGTCATGAAGCCAGACGGTAGCATCGACACTGTCACCATGTCTAATCAGGACCCCGTAGCAACCTTGGTGAGTAATGTACTGCTGTCCTTGTAGAATTGTACTTTGATGTTGTGCCCCTTGTCGTACGTTTGGCACCTTTTGTATGTTTTGATGGGAGTGGTATATCTGGCGGGTGATGTAGTCGGGCAGTAGCATAGACACTCTCACCATGCCTAATCAGTTACTCACACCAACACTCACACCAACACTTACACCAGCACTCACACCAACACTCACATCAACAACATCAGGAAAACTCACCTACACCAACACTCATACCAACAGATCAACAACATGATCACTAGCACTATTTTACTCACCTCAACTCACTTTTATTCACGTAGTGTCTTACCCCCCTCCTGGGCATTGACGTGTGGGAGCATGCTCACTACTTGCAGTACTAACACCAACACCGACTGCAACACTCACACCAACATCAACACCATTACTCTCACCAGCACTTACATCAACAACATCAACACCAGCAATCTTTGACTCACCTCACTTTTACTCACCACACATCACCTCGCGTTTCTTCATGTAGGGTCTCACCCCCCTCCTGGGCATTGATGTGTGGGAACACGCTTACTACTTGCAGTACTTGAATGTACGCAATGACTACTTAAAGCAGATCTGGAACGTTGTGAACTGGTCCAATGTTGAGGAGCGTTTTGCAGTTGCCAAGGCAAAGTAAAGTGCCATACATACATACGGTACTACGCCTTATTTCGAGGCGTGAGGTTGAGGGGTCCAGCCCGTTTGCTTGCAGTGGGGCCACCCACCAAAAAGTAATGTGTCACCAGGGTGTCGCATCACTCTTTTTTTCCGGCTTCGAGTGTCAGCTGCCAGGCAGCTCCTTTACTCCGTCCTTGGGCCAAACCTGTAGGATAGCTAGCTAGTGTGTCAGAAAGCTGACCTGACAGTCATTCCAATGCAGCTGAAAGCTTTGGTTTTGGACCCAGTGTCTGGCTTATGGAGCTGGGTGGAAGCAGGGTTGTTCAGGACGCTGTGTTGCAGACGCAACGTCGAAGGTTCCGTTGCGTCGCAGACACAGCTTCAGTGGGTTGGTTGCGTCGCAGGATGCAGGCAATGCTGGTTCGGTTGCGTCCCAGGACGCAGAGCTGGGGGTCCTCTTGCACAAGCCTGGGTGGAAGATGCTCGGAGTAGCCAAAAACTGAAACAGTGATTCTTTTCCCCTCTTGTTGAAGTAGAGTAAAATATATCCGAGCAGAGCAGGTAGCTCTTGCTAACTCGCATGCAGCAGCTGAAAATGTATGGCGAATTATTATTTTAGAATTGCCTGTAATTGCCATATAATAAAATCCCTTAATGTTGCACCTCATCACTTCATGCAACCTGTTGAGGCGAAAATCCATCCTGTAAAAAATACACCACTTCATGGCATGTTCCACTATTAAGTGTTTACTATGGCTAATCAAAAAAATGCTGGATGCGAGAAGCTATGTTGCCTCTGGTTTTGCTTGGGGATGAATGCGATTGTTTGGATTGTTAAATGGCTTTCAGTCAGCTCTGGGATGCTCACCGTCTTCCAATTCCAAGTAATCCAGTGCGATACCCACGGGAAACAGGGAGCATACTGTAGCATTATCACTGTAGCACGACCTCAGTGCCCCCGTCGGTTCCGGTTGTTTGGGGGTCAGTTCATCAGTACCTTTTAGCCCCCTCCTGTTCCGGTTGGGAAAGTCCCTTCAGCCTATTTCACTACCGGTATTTGGCCTACCCCTGGACTAGAACGACAACAACAACAACTGACATCATCCAAGTCACATAAGTAATATATGTAATGCCGTCTCCTTGGTTATCACCAAGTGCCTTTGGATTCAGTATGTTGTTGTATGTCGGGAACCCCCCCTCCTGGGGTGAAATTTCTTTCACAACTAAAATAAATGTACAGTACTTCGATTTACCGGTATTGCTAGTCAATGTCTATTATTTTTGAGACGCCTCTATCATTTTCTCGAAGACAGTTTTGCTATGAAGATCCGAGTACCTAGTGTGATGACCTACCGTACTGCCTGGGGGGCATGTACAGCCGTACCTAGCAGCTGCACCACGGAAGTTACAACACTTTCCCATTCACCTTGTGGAGAGTCACAGCTTCTCTTTTCAGCTACGAGCACGAGCTTCTAGGCAGCTCCCTGAGCCAGCCTCAGGACCAAGCCCCAAGATTGTAGCAGTTCTGGGCAGCTCATTGTATGTGCTAGCTTCAGTGTGCACTAGGTTGGGTTGTTTTGGCTGGATAGCCAGCCAGGGGATCTGCCCAGAAGCTGTTGCTCGAGGCTGAAAAGAAAAGCTATCTAGACAATAGCTCTCTTGAAGAATTCTTTCTTCCCTTCATCTCTAGCCTTCAGGAAATGGGGCCGCAACAATTTGTTATGCTTGAACTCTTCACCAGAAAGTTGATCACAGATTTTGTAGCTTAGTTCCTTCAACCTCCAACATGTCCTCACTAAATAACACTCTGATATGGGCACTCTGAGAAAGAGGCTTTGTCTCTCTTCATGAGTACCGGTATCCTGATACTTTCGATTTGGAAGCTGAATACAGTAGGATAGCTGAGCTAGCTGCCTATTTAGAAGCTGCTACACGTAGTAAAAACACTGCCACCTAGGATCAATTCCAGTAGCACAGGACTGCCATTATTGGATGCCTGGCCTAGGACCTCTAGTTTTCTTTTCTATGCTTCCCTTATTACAAAAGATCTACCTTAGGACACGAGTACAAGTTGGGAACCGAACATGATTTGTATACTTCTGTAAGATTCATTTTACCCACCCCTTCAGTTCCAAAGTCTATTGCTACGGAAGGCATTTATGGTCCAAAGTCCACGAATGTGAAGAGGTTGGCCCTGCATATTTTACAGAACCTTCCCCCCTCACAGTCTTACACACACAAACTTTGTGACTAGCCAAACACAATGACACCACCAACCAGGAAGTGGTAAGGCACAACTGAGCAACACAAGAGAGAACAAGCTAGTCTCACCTAACATGAGACAACTGTGGCCAAGAAAAACAAACAAAAGCTTGTATTTTCCAGATTTTAAAGTTGTAAACTCTGTAAACTAACCTTACCCCTAGTTCACGCACATTAATGCCAACACTTACCCACCCAAGCTAGATTTAGGGTTCCCCCATCCAGACCTGGAAGTTCTGACCCTAGGGTGTAAGTGACTAGAAGATGGGAGCATTCCAAGCCCAAACCTGCATACCATATTGGTTTAGTTACTTATGCTCGCGTGGCTTGTTACTTTTGACCACTCCTAGCTAGCACCTTAGAGGGCTCTTCAAGGTTATCCAGCAGCTCGAGCGCTGGCCTGTGTAGCAGGGAAAAACAAATCCAAACCAGTGTACTGCCGAGTACAGGACAGTGCAGTACAGGCAACGGCAAACCAGCTGGAGTGGACTCAGCTGGACTGGACTCAGGTTCGAGCAATTGCTCAGCTCGAAGGTTGCCACATTCGCAATTTGCATGTTCGCAAGTAGCAGGTTCGCAGTTTGCAGGTGGCAGCAGTTGACGTGGGTCGGAAACGTTCAAACGCTCATGTGGCGTACTGGCGTGGACGAAGGCCTCGGTGTAACGTGTACGCGGGTGTACGCAACCCGTAGGTCTAAGGGCGTGTTTCTACTATAGTAACTGACTGTAGCTAACAGTAACTGACTTTTCCCTTGCCGCGAACTCCCAAGTTAACCCTGCGACGCTACAAATTGGCGGAGAGTGATCGCGAGGGAGCGACAGGTGGCAACGGAAGCGAGTTAGTCACGAAGCCGTTGGCTGACGTGTCGGGCTTCATCGCGGTCAGACGGATGGATGGATGGATGGACGAACGGACAAATGGGTAACATTGGGGGCTCCCGCCCCCCAGAAAGGGGGGCTCCGCCAAAAACACCCGTTCAACAACTACATTTGATTGTAAACCAATGATGCAGATTGTAGGTAAATAAAAAGTACGAGGAACCTGAGATTATGAAACTCTCATTGTTGAGGCATCCCCATGTGGCCCATTTCAGATGGCCCCTGATCTGAAAAAAAGGCGCTGCGACAGCTAGGATTGCAATTCAGGGTTTAAGTGCAGCAGGGTTTGCTGAACAGGGACCCACCCTAGGAAGCACTTTTATTTTTGAGGTGACATGTCCTAAGCGCGTTGTTGTGACACGAAAAGAATGCGACACAGACAGATGTTGGCTGTCAAAAGCGACTGGTGGCACCGGAATCAAGTGTAGCAGACCGAAGCCAGGGTTTACGACAATGCCAAGGGTCAGTTAGGGCCAGGGTTACGTACCGACAACATGTCATACGGACAATGTGGTGGCTCAGGGGACTCCCGTCCCCCAGATGGGGGGGCTACACAAAAAATCCGCCTTGGAAAAAATAAAATGCCCATGTGGTGCAATTCAGGGTAGGCTGTGTAACCCCAGATCTGAATGTTCTCTCCAGGATTCGAATTCTCAGGGCGAAGGTGTTGAATTGGGGTTAAATTGCAAAGAACCATTTGGATTAGGGTGCACAGTAATATTCGGATTTGTGTTGGTGTTTTGCATTGGTCCTTGTACCTGTACCTGTACTTCGGATTCTGATCAGGATTCATAGTAGTATATACCAGGGTACTACAAAGCGCG
Organism: Chlamydomonas sp. ICE-L; assembly: GCA_013435795.1. NCBI lineage: Eukaryota > Viridiplantae > Chlorophyta > Chlorophyceae > Chlamydomonadales > Chlamydomonadaceae > Chlamydomonas > Chlamydomonas sp. ICE-L. Next base: position 493,642 of record JACBWV010000347.1, on the reverse strand, counting down.
CGCGGCAGCTTTTTGAGCCCCTGTGCGCGTTTCACACAGTTTTTCCAACCCAGTTTTCGCGCTTTTTGCACTAAATTGCGCAGAGCAATTTGACGTTTGTGCGCTTTTAGCGTTGGTCAATTTGGCAATAAGTAGTACCCTGGTATATACAACTCGTTTACAGTGCGTTATAGGGTCGTTTATGGCTAAACTAGTAGCTTAAACTTGCTACAGGTTGAACCTCCTAGTGGTGAAACTTGCTAAATGTGCTAGATGGCCTCATACTTGCATTTGATGGCTCCTCACTATGTAAATGTACATGGTTCTTGCCACATATATATGATGCTTGCAGCCCCTTTCAGTGATACGATTGGTCTAGTGGTTCACCAAATTGCTTTGAGGATGCAGGGTCGGGGGTTCGATTCCCCCTACGGTCGCCCTGAGCGTTGCAGGTCGTTGTCAACCGCGATGGTAGCTTGTCCAGTGGAGGTAGAAGACCGGCTTTTACCTGCATACGACGGGTTCCCTTTATACTACGCCTAACCACTTCACCAGGCGTTATCATTACTATGATGCTTGCCTCGTGTAACCAAGTTGAAGTTGCCACATAGAAGTAAAGGAGTACAAGAAGAAGCCAGCCATGTATGTTGTTACAGTCCAAGGGTAGGCCAAATAGGCTTAAGGGACTTGCCCAACCGTGTAGGAAGGGCTTAAGAAGAAAAGGCACTGATGAACTGAACCCCAAACAATCGTTTTACCGACGGGGGCCCTGAGTTTGTGGTACAGCGATCATTTAATTCTACATTATAATAAACTCACCATCTTCTCTGGGATGATAATTATATTGTGAGATTATTATCGCATTTTATTCATTGTATTAAGTATTTCCATCCTTCAGAGGAATCAGGATTTATTACCAGCTTTATGCTGGAGTTTTTATTCACCAATTTGGGTTCAATTCTTATTTATCAACATTATTTTTTCTATCCTCAGCGTATAACGGGCATTCTAATATGAAGTGCTTTTCATCTTCGACCTCTCTTCCACTGTCGACCACCATATCACAGAACCTGCAAATTCTGCCAGAACGAGAGGTACTCCTTTACGTTTCAACATTGAAGTTGCAAGCTCGAAGACGTAGTCTTGCTATGCATTTAATATCATCGCTATTATTTAATAAGTTAGTGTATGTTGAACTATGGTTTGTATCCTCTGACATCATCAGGGGTTCTTTGTACTCAGGGATTGCCAGTCAATGTCTGTTATTTTAGAGATGCCTTCATAATTTTTCCTAAGTCAATCTTGCTCAGAGAAGTCTGATCATCTTGAATAATACCAGAGAAATATTCTGTTATTGACTGATTTATATATCAGTCTCTGAGTCGGCATAATGCACACCGGTACCTTTCCCTCCTGGTACCGCGTTACCTGCCGCCAGGCCACAGGCTAGCTGTGGCCTGCACGTGACTGCAGTACCCTGCAGTACACATCTATTCTATATGATTGCGCCTGTTGCGCTTAATAGCATCTTCTCCTCTATCGAGCCTATGCCGTTGTAACAATCTTACATTCACAGGTTATGTGCGCCATCTTTAGACGCTAACGAAGAACAGCCGCTGATTTCCGCATTCGGATTCAGTTCTCCTCTGACTTGTCGAAGGCCCGAGTTTTAACTAAGCACCTGGACTCCCTGTGCGGATCCTACTTCCCGCTGCTCCGCCTGCCGCTTCCTACCAAGCATCCTTGGATCTGCCACTGCGTCCTACGACTGGAGCAAGCAAGAGCGACCACAAGTCACCGAAATCTATGAAGTGAGTATAGGACGATGCCCTCACCGAGACCCACACAGTTGCTGCATTGACTTCTACAGACATAATTTGTACATCACTCCAGCTTAAATCTCTCAGAGCTTTCTGTGTCGTTCGAACGTTGTCGCCCCTTTCGATCTCGTGCCCCTTTGTGGCGCAAATCGTGCGTTATCACCCCTGCTCGGCTCCCGTCACCTGCTGTGGTAGTCTTGCCCTTTTGGATGGTGCCTCCTCGTAATTTTCGCACCTTTCTTCCCCCTTACAACATTTTGTCTTTTCTTTATCCTCCTTTGCACCTCCCCTCCGCGCGGCTGCCATTTTTTTTTGTTTTGTCTGGTGGGTTTTTCGTCTTTCCTTCCCGTGTGACTGTTGGTCCCCTGCCTCGCTTCCCTCTGTTACCTGCTTTCCTGCTTACCCCATACACTCCGCACTCAAGCCTAATCGCCCCACCGCCGTACTCCCATACACCCGAATTGATCTCACTGCGGGATTTTTTGCAACAGCCCATTTTTCTTTTGTCGGTTGATAGTTGTTACTCTTGGGTCCTCATGGTTTATCGTCAGCTCTTGCTAATTGACTGTCTTTTTCCGTAGCCCTCACCACCTTTGTCTCTTTATATTTCACACTGCTTGTTCTGTTAGCCGAGCGCGTTCTCTTACACCAGCACGGCCTTGTCGGTCCCCGGGTCACGGCCGCTCCAGGTTTTCAGACATCCCCCTGTCCTCCGCTCTTGCTTGCCCATCAGATACACAGTCCTAGATATTAGTCGATTACCTATCTTCGTTCTCTTGCTCTTTCCGTGGTCCTTCGCGCGTGTTTTCTGTGATGTTCTTTTTCTCTGTGCCAATCTAAAGCTATTTCGGTCGTGGTATTGCGAGCTTCCAGTATGACACACCGCTGTGTCTTGTGATTGTGGCTTCGCCTCCTGGCTCCATCGATGTTACGCTTTACATGTCACCCTCCTGTTTCGGCTGCTGACCCCAGCTGTTTCCGCTGCCCTTGCGCGATCTTTTGGCTCGGTCGTAGTTCCCTCTCACAGCATCTCGACCTGGAAGAACAACAAGGCCTTCAAGATCATCATAGACCATGTTTCAGATGGGATCCAGCAAGCCATCCATGCCCAAACAGATATGGCAACTAGAGCTTTCAGGTTTCTAGATGCCCTGTACTCTGAGGATGGTAGCAGGCTAGAACATACCACCCTGGCTGCTATCATGGGATTACGTATGACACCTACTGAGTCCCTGCAGACGTACCTCTCCAGGGCAGCTGACCTGTACTCCCAGGTTCCCAAGATAGCAAATCTCCACATCGTCTCCATCAGCAACTACCTGAACCTCATTGTCAAGGGACTGAACTCTCGCTCTGAATATGATGGGTACATCAATCAGTTCAACCCTACTGTCATCACCACCTTTTCTATGCTCCAAAGTGCCCTCTTCGACTGGTGTCTAGTGAAGCAAGTAGAATCTGCACCATCTCCCGAAGACCAAGAGCTGGCAGCTGCAGCCTACAGGAACAGGAGGCCTTACAACAGCAAGCACCTCCCATTCAGAGACAGGAAAGCACCATTTGACCACAAGAAGATGACCTGCTGGAACTGTGGGGGAATAGGCCACAACTCCAGAGAGTGCATCAGTGATGACACTAATCTGGCTTTCAGGCCAACAGACTCAGATGAAGCCGACCATGGCTCCAAGTCACCTCCTAGAGATAGGAATGACAAGGATCATGACGACAAGAAGGACCCCAAGAAGACCAGTCCAGCCAGGAGACGTCAATGGAGGTACCCAAGCAAGGGACGCCATGCACATGTTGCTGATGGTGATCAGTCCACCTCCAACTCTGACAGTGAGGGTGAACAACACAACTTCCTGTCCCTGGCACTGGATGAGGACAACCCCCAGCCCATGACTTTTGCTACACCAACCAGAGGCAAGTCTGTTTCTTTTGCCTTGCCACCTGACCCCCTGGCTGATACAGCATTCTTTGGACAGATAAGTGCTGATGATGAATGCACTATAGAAGATGGAGAAGTTTTCCAGGCAGCACTGCAGACAGAATGGATCATAGATACTGCAGCACATTCTCATGCAACAAGTAACATCTCCCATCTGCATGACATTCAGGACCTCCAACAGCCTATTAGGCTGCAGCTGGCAGATCAAGACTCTCCACCTATCCTCTGCAAGCAGATAGGAAAGGCCAAGATCAAGGGCCATGGCAGGACTCTGATCATCCTGAACAATGTACTTCTTGCTGACTGCAACATGCCCAACATCATTAGCATTCATGCAGCCACCAGCCTGTGCCCAGACCTCCAAGTTCACCTGTCCAAGACTCAAGCCACACTCTCCATCCCAAGACCATCTGGTACCAAACTGCTCCTCTCATGCCCCAAAAGGCATGGACTCTACCTTACCCAAACTTCACCAGTCCCTGCCAATAATCCCTCTATCCCTGTGGACCCTCCCATTGCCTACATCATGATGGTTACCACGCCTCCATCAACTCACACTGACTCTGAGACAGGGCAGTACCCACCCACTCATGAGACCTCCCCCAGTAGAGCTGATCAAGACTGCTTCCCCTCTACTTCTGCTCCATCTGCACCCCACACTGATTCTGAGATAGGGCAGTACCCACCCACTCATGTGGAGGCAGATCAAGACCTCCAGGACTTCCCCTCTACTTCTGCTCCATCTGCACCCCACACTGATTCTGAGACAGGGCAGTACCCACCCACTCATGTGGAGGCAGACCAAGACCCCCAGGGGCATCCTCCCCCTATCTGCCAGTACCATTCCCCTTCCAATGCAGACAATCTGGACGACTCTAATGATACTGACAGTGATGACATGCCAGAGCTCATTTACCCAGAGGTACACAAGCCCCAGGATGACCCTGGACTAGGAGTAGATGACCCTCCTGAAACCACTCCAGACCTCCAACAACAGCTGGACAACCTGGGCCTGCAACGAGCCAGAGCAGAGATGGAACTCCTCAGTGACCAGATCAGGACCAACTATGAGGAATATGATGGTCCAATAAATGGAGATGGGCCACTCAAGCCATCTGATCTAGACACAGCAACTGCCTGGGACCAATGGATACTGGTCAACAGGTCACCAGACATTGGACTGCCACTGGGAGAAGTTAATCAGAATGTCAACCACATCCACTTCTCCAACAACTCCACCCTTAGTCTCACCCGTTTTGGATGCACCCTTCACCACCTGAACAGCAGGCCTGCTTCACCAGCTTTCAACATCAAGCCCAGGCCCCCACTGTCCAAGCTCATCACAGCATTCACCAGCAAGTTCCCCACCCTGCTGGCTTCTGAAACAGAACAGTTCCCTTACAGGTCAATGCACAAGGAGCCATCTGATGCCTGCATCCCTATCATCAAGCACAACAGCAGACTCCAGCAAATGGTGCAAGCCTACCCCACTGTTTCTACCACAGCCAGACCCACTTTACAGTGGGCCATTTGTCTCCAAGCTGCCATGATCAATGCACATGCTCACACCCTCTCATTCAGACCTAAGATGATCATGGACCCCAGGAGCTGTGCATACCCTGGAGGCAAAGTGCTATGTGTCAACCACCTCAGCATGGACTGGAGCCCCATGGACTTCACCTTCATCAACATCCTTACCCCCCCCAGCCTAGCTCCTAAGTCATTTGACCAGTTCCTTGAACAAGTCTGCAAACAGCTTGACCTTGATGGCTTCTCCAGCAGGCCAGACACTTAATTCAGTTAGATCTTCATCTTTTGGATAGATTTGAACGCTCTAGGATATTTTAAAGATTACCTGCATTCTGTACTGCCCCATGTACTTCCACAGGCAGCACCTCTTCATAATCTAGGATTATTCTAATCTCTCCATGATGTCTTTCCTTTAATTTAGGGTCATCGTATTGTAGCTCACCCAAATTATGGGGGGACTAGTCCAGACATCATGTCTAAAAGACAAATCCTCTAGTCTCGAATCATGCCTCTTCTCGTAACCAAGGCAATCTTCACATGCCTTAACCAAGCCTGGACTTTCCTTCCCCAGCTTCCCAGCAGTCTCCCTGCAGCCTATCTGCAGCCCTCTGCAGCATTTAGTCCAGCCCCATGGCAGCCTATCTGCTCTAGCCTGCAGCCTATCTGCAGTTTCCTTACACCTTCCCAGCAGCCTCTCTGCCACCTAGCCTGCAGCTTACCTGCAGTTTCCTTGCACCTTCTCAGCAGCCTCTCTGCTACTTAGCCTGCAGTCTACCTGCAGTGTTCCTTACCCAGCCAGCTACCCCAGGAAACTGACATTTCTTTGAAGACCCCTGCTAAAGTGATTCCTTCCTTTCAGCTCCTAGAAATTCCCAAAGTCTCCCTAGCTTTTATATTTTTAATTTTCTTATGCCCCTCAGTTAATTCCAGGAATTCTTGAGCTCAAGAATACCTTGAATTGGGGGGGATGTTATTGACTGATTTATATATCAGTCTCTGAGTCGGCATAATGCACACCGGTACCTTTCCCTCCTGGTACCGCGTTGCCTGCCGCCAGGCCACAGGCTAGCTGTGGCCTGCACGTGACTGCAGTACCCTGCAGTACACATCTCTATTCTATATGATTGCGCCTGTTGCGCTTAATAGCATCTTCTCCTCTATCGAGCCTATGCCGTTGTCACAATCTTACATTCACATATTCTACATCACCTAATCTCTGAATGCATCTAAGTAATCCATAAGACCAGCATTGTTTATTGCTATCTCTGGTTGCCATTATAACATTCTCGCGCAAGGCTCTTTCCACAAAATCATTGTCCATACGGTCAACGTTTTTATTCCAAAAGCCAATACATTGTCGCAACCATCAAGTCCATGTAGGTGGTCTATCGATTTCATTGAGGACTAAGGCGGAAGAGGTGTTATCTCCCCGCCCAGAGCTCTTTTCATAAACTCATCCTGAATAGTTTCACAAATATATATAATGAATTAACAGGGGGCCCTTCGGAAGTTTTTTTCACATACCTATGCCGGAAGTTTTTGTAATCAGCCTTACCCCCCCCCCCCCCCCCCCCCCCCCCCCCCTAAGGCCCATATCTCCTTCAAACATTATAATAAGGGGGGTCAAAGTAGGGTCTATAATGATCCCCTCAACGAGCTCTATCCATTTGTGGACTTAAATTTGGATTTGATCAAAGTTTGACAACATGGTCAAGCAAACACCCTTTCCTAGTCCTGATTCTGAGCTGAGCTAGCTAGTGTTCGTGTTTAAGAATTTGAAGGTGGTGTTAAGCCTAAGTCGCATGCCCAAGTACCCTCCTTATACCCAAGAAGTTTGGGGAGGAAAGATTGAGTTCCTGGTTTGACCCAACCTGGCAACCTTCACACTTGGTGTATTTAGAACCTGCGGAGGTCACTACTAAAGCACTACCACGACACATTTACTCATTCTCGAAAACATTCACGGATTCAGAATGCTCTTGTCGAACCAGTTTCGTGGGTATGCTTAATGTGCTTATGTCAGATTCCGTCTGGTGAGGAAGTTACGAAGATATTTCCGAAACCGGTTCGACCCCTGAACGAGGATCTGCCAGCCTGGCAGGTGCCTCGACTTGGATCTAGACAGGATCTAGAGGATCACGCCTCCATATATACTCGGTGTCGGAAATAAGGGTGGATTCGGAAAGATCTCGCCCAGCTTGTTTCATAGGTCTGCTTAATTTTAGCAGAGACCGAGTACTGAGGAAGTTTTGGCCTCTAACAGTCTTCACCAGAGGAAATTTCTGAAAGCCGTCGGACCCCCCCCCCCCCCCCCCCCTCTTTTTGAGGGGTCGATATCTACCCCACCCCGACACATTTTTCGACTTTTTTCGATGGTTCCGGGGCTTACGACCCCTTCCGGCCCCGATTCCGGCATGCAGTACACGAGCAACTTCCTGAGGGCCCCCCATGAATTAATGCTTTTATTTTGATATTGTGGTGGTGGTGGTGGTGGTGGTAGTGATGGCATCAATGGTGGTGGTGGTAGTGGTGGTGGTGGTATTGGAGGAAGGCACCATGGTGGTGATGGTGGTGGTGGTGGTAGTGGAATCAATGGTGGTGGTGATGGAGGTGGTGGTGATGGCATCAATGGTGGTGGTGGTGGCGCTGCCCCCGCTCACCCCAAGGGCACGGATGCGCTCAAAGGCTGCCACCGCACTGGCCCCAAAGTAGTTGCTGAAGGTTCCAGTGATCTGTGTGAGGGTCTTAGTGTCGGCTGACACGGGATAATCCACATTAATCAAGTTAACACCAGCCCTGACGGCAGTGCTGGGGGCACTGTTCATGGCCTGAACAACACTTGCGCCAACACCATTGCTGGCCCAGTTGGGACGGGCCACAAACGCACGTGCGGCAGCCTTGGCAACGTTGCAGGCACCATACTGGTCCAAGGGCACACAGCCACCAGAGGGGCACAGCAGGCGCATACTAGCCTACAAGGGGGGAAAAGGGCAGATGGGGGTCAGGCAATGAAGATGGAGGTACAAACCATAGAGGGTCAAAGAGGTAGGGGCTAAGAAGGGTAGAAGCTAGCACAACGATCATGTAGACAAAAGGCTAGGATTATGAGCACAACGGAGGGCAACAAGCACATGCACACGGGAACAGAGCATAAGCACATACCTGGTTCAGGGTGGACCAGGCCTGTCTGCTGCCACCATCACTGGCATAGTCAATGGGACTGCTTTGCTTCACAAAGGCAACGTCACCATTACCCTCCATGAGGCAGCGCATGGCGCCAGCATAACCCTCATACAAAGAGTCAGAGCCACAACCAGCCTGCAGGTCAGGGGTGGGGAAAGGCACACACTTTTGAATAACCAACTTGCAAGAAGGGGCAGGGGAGAGTGCAGAGATAGGGGCCATGGCAAATGAAAACAAGCACAAGTGCAGGCCAAGGGGTCTGATGTGTATGTATGTATGTATGTTTGTATGTATGTATGTATGTATGTATGTATGTATGTATGTATGTATGTATGTATGTATGTATGTATGTACGTATGTATGTATGTATGTATGTATGTATGTATGTATGTATGTATGTACTAGTACGGTAGTCCGTGTGGCCGGTGGCCACACCTACTCTCACCTACTCTCACTCCTACTCACACCTACTCTCACTCTCAAGACCCCCCCCCTCACCCCCCCACCCCACCCCCCACCCAATCATAGTACGGTGCCCGTTTGGCCTTTGGCCACACCTATTTGGGGCTGGTTACATAATGGTTTACACTTGAAACCCCCCCTCATTCACACACCACCACCACCAAACCATTAACGGCCCCCTCCCCCCTCCCCTCCCGTTGGCCACACCTGTTTTGGGCTGGGTTGCGAAGAGGTTTTCTCTGCAGTGCATGCAACTTCAAACATTGACGGACGCATATCCCTTTTATCCCCCCCACCCCCACCCCCCCACCCCCAGTTATCTTCCCCCCACCCCACCCCACCCACAGACATACTCCCTTACTCTTCCAGACATATTTCCTGACTCCATCCCTTATTCCCTTCCCCCACCACAGCCATCCCACCAGCCCCCACCCTCTCCCCACTCCCATCCCTCCCCTCCCTCATACACACACCCACCAGCACACACATACTCCGTATCTGCCTTCCTCCACTTCAGCTGTGGGCTGTACCATAGCTGAAAGGCATACGGGACGAAGAGCATCGACAACGTTTGCGCATCATCCGACTCCGCTAAAAGCATCGGACCTGCTTCCCGGCCACCTCAGCTGTGATCGATAGTCGACCCCACTGAAAAAGCTGAACCTGCGCAATCGCAACTGTACATAAATAAAGCTTCTTCTTAGCGAGCATGTATTCAGTTCGGCCGAAGAACAACCCTGTTCACCGCAACTGCTCCCGAAATCAACTCGATCTGAGACTTGGAAACATCGCTAGGTTCATCCATTCAACTTTGCCGCGTGCTCGCTATAGCACAATTCACAGGGACCACATATTTCTCGTTGCAGTGGGAAGAAGTTGCAGTCAAGTTGCTGATTTTAGATGTTCAGTCAAGTTAGGGCGAGAATGCTCAGCGAGATTTTTCATTCGGTCAACTTTGATGCGTAATTGCTATGGCACAATGCGGAGCGACATGTTTCTCAATACAGTGGGAAGAACTTGCGGTCAAGTTTGTGACATGGGATGGATGCGATTCGGACATTTCTGACAGGTCCGCTGACTCACCATGTCACCTCCCGTTGTGCGCAGCGACAGGTCTCTAGACGCAAGGGAAAGGTCTTGCAGAGATGCAGGGGAAAAAGCTTGTAGGAAGACGAACTGTAGCGCTACCGAAATCAGGTGGATGAACTCAGGCGGGAAAAGGAGAAATCGGGCGGGATGCGCAACAGGTATAATACGCAGGAGGCGATGGTTGCATAAGGCAGAATTCGCAGGAGGCCAATCAGGCAGAAGTTGAAGCAGGAGGGATTAAAAGCGTGAATTGGCTGAGCGGGAACTGGCTGGGCGGGAAATGGCTGGGCGGGAAGTCGGTTAAGTCGGTTACGCGATGACACCACCACGACCACCACGACCATGATTTCTTTATATATATATATGTATGTATGTATGTATGTATGTATGTATGTATGTATGTATGTATGTATGTATGTATGTATGTATGTATGTTATGTTACAGTCCAGGGGTAGGCCAGATAGGCTATAAGGACTTGCCCAACAATACAGGAAGGGCTTAAAAAGAACAAGCACTGATGAACTGAGCCCCAAACAACCGACGAGGGCCCTGAGTTCGTGCTACAGTGATAATTTAATTCTACAATATTTTTAAATTATCATCTCAGCTGGGATGATAATTTAATTGTGCGATTCTTATCGCATTTTTTTATAAATTGAATTAAGTATTTCCATCCTTCAAAGAAATCAGGATTCATGACCAGCTTCATACTGGAGTTTTTATCCACCAATTCAGGTTCAATGTTCATTTTCTCAAACATTATTTTCCTATCCTCAGCGTATGACGGACAATCTAATATGAAATGCATTTCATCTTCGACTACTCTTCTACCGTCAACCACCATATCGCAGCACCTGCAAATTCTACCAGAACAAGAGGTAATCCTTTCTGATTCAACATTTAAGTAGTGGGCTCGAAGACTTGGTCTTGCATTATGCATTTAATATCATCCTTATTGTTTCATAAGTTAGTGTACGTTGAACTATGGTTTCTATCCTCTGACATCATCCAATTTGCATACGTTATAGTTTTAATACCGCTTCCTTGGTCATCACCAAGATTCCTGGGGTTCAATGTACTCAGGGATTGCCAGTCAATGTCTGTTATTTTAGAGATGCCTTCATCAATTTTTCCGAAGTCAATCTTGCTCAGTGACGTCTGATTATCTTGAATAATATCAGAGAAATGTTCTATAACACCTAATCTCTGAATGCATCTAAGTACTCCATGAGACCAGCATTGTCTATTGCTATCTCTGGTTGCCATTACAACATTCTCTAGCAAGGCTCTTTTCACAAAATGATCGTCCTTATGGTCATCGATTTTATTCCAAAAGCCAATTCATTGTCTCAACCATTGAGCCCATGTAGGTGACCTATCGAGGTCATTGAGGACCAAGTCGGTAGAGGTGTTTTCTCTAACTCCAAGAGCCTTTTTCATGTATGAAGAGGAGGGGGGTGTATCAAAAGGAGCTTTGGCCCCCCAATGCTAAGGCAGGCATCATCTCACAACATAACGTACATGGGGCTAGAAAATATCCAATTCGTAACATAATGCCGCACCGTGCCACAGCCATCACAGAGGCCGCTGAAGCTTGCGCCATTTGATGTTGGTGCACCACCTGGCGCACACACTGTGCTGAAGAAGGAAGCAACCTGGGGGAAGACAGAAAGATAGAGCATGGGTCATGTGCAAGGGCTGGAAACAGGCAGACAGCGTTACAGAAGTATGACACAGCAAACAACCTTTCATGCGTGCTGTGCGTGCACAATTTCCAGAGGAAATACATTCACTTGTCAACAACAGGGTAGACAGCAGGCTAACTCGCTCACCGTCTCAGCATCATCTTCTACATTGGCATTGCTGGAGACCACAGGCATAACATTACTAGATGTCATGTATCCCACAGGCAGAGTCCAGCCGGAGGCCTTGCGGAAGCCAGTGTGGCAAGAGCGCTGGCCCTGCAGCGGCAAACGGGGGGGGGGGGGGGGGGGGGGGGGGAAGGGTCATTACGCAACAGGATTCGTGAATGGGCATGCTGCTGGAGGACAAGCAAGCAAGCACACAGGGCTCAGAACAGCAACATCAGGAAGAGCAGGGAAAGACAGGTGCAATGATAGCCTACCTTGAGATTGCTGAAGGTGGGGTTTGTGCGAGCATCACACCACGACTTCTTGACAACAGCAACACCAAAGTAGCTGATGCCCTCACCAGCACCTGAAGTGCCGTAGTTCTCTCCCACCACGGGGACCAGGCCAAAGTTGGTATTGGATAGGTAGAGCTGCTCACCTGGGATGTGCGGAGATACACAAAGCAGCAGGGAAGTCAGTTGCGTACATGGGATTGCAGGAGATGCTGCTGCTACAGGCCGAATGGTGCACAAGAACAGATGCCAAGATGTTTGACAGCTAGTGGGGTATTGCAGTGGTAATGGCATGGGAACAAGAGCCATGGCGGACACTGACCTCCAAAGTTGGCAATGTCAGCAGTTCCGCTCTGGATTCTCTGCATGCATCCCTCGTCAGTGCCACCAGCGACGCAGGTGTAAGACACGCCTTGGCTACCTAAGTTGGTGTTGAAGTAGGAAGCGCATTGCGCCAGGTTGACGCTGCTCAAAGGAATGCACACGCTGACGCTGCCGCCACTAGAGCTACCCTGGACAAAGAATGCAGGGGAAGCAATGGCTTGTTAACATGTGTGCCCAAGGTCAGGGTGAGCTGGTAAGGCAAGTACAGAGTAACGCTGGAAAAATGAGACAAAACAAGATTGGCAACAGACAACAGCGCTAACCAAACTCACCTGTAGGGCACGGATGCGCTCAAAGGCTGCCACCGCACTGGCCCCAAAGTAGTTGCTGAAGGTTCCAGTGATCTGTGTGAGGGTCTTAGTGTCGGCTGACACGGGATAATCCACATTAATCAAGTTAACACCAGCCGTGACGGCAGTGCTGGGGGCACTGTTCATGGCCTGAACAACACTTGCACCAACACCATTGCTGGCCCAGTTGGGACGGGCCACAAACGCACGTGCGGCAGCCTTGGCAACGTTGCAGGCACCATACTGGTCCAAGGGCACACAGCCACCAGAGGGGCACAGCAGGCGCATACTAGCCTACAAGGGGGGAAAAGGGCAGATGGGGGTCAGGCAATGAAGATGGAGGTACAAACCATAGAGGGCCAAAGAGGTAGGGGCTAAGAAGGGTAGAAGCTAGCACAACGATCATGTAGACAAAAGGCTTGGATTATGGGCACAACGGAGGGCAACAAGCACATGCACACGGGAACAGAGCATAAGCACATACCTTGTTCAGGGTGGACCAGGACTGCTTGCTACCTCCATCACTGGCATAGTCAAGGGGACTGCTTTGCTTCACAAAGGCAACGTCACCATTACCCTCCATGAGGCAGCGCATGGCGCCAGCATAACCCTCATACAAAGAGTCAGAGCCACAACCAGCCTGCAGGTCAGGGGAGGGGAAAGGCACACACTTTTGAATAACCAACTTGCAAAAAGGGGCAGGGGAGAGTGCAGAGATAGGGGCCATGGCAAATCAAAACAAGCACAAGTGCAGGCCAAGGGGTCTGATGTGTATGTATGTATGTATGTTACAGTCCAGGGGTAGGCCAGATAGGCTATAAGGACTTGCCCAACAATACAGGGAGGGCTTAAAAAGAACAAGCACTGATGAACTGAGCCCCAAACAATCGTTTAACCGACGGGGGCCCTGAGTTCGTGCTACAGTGATAATTTAATTCTACAATATTATTAAATCATCATCTCAGCTGGGATGATAATTAAATTGTGCGATTATTATTGCATTTTTTTATAAATTGAATTATGAACTTCCATCCTTCAAAGAAATCAGGATTCATGACCAGCTTCATACTGGAGTTTTTATCCACCAATTCAGGTTCAATGTTCATTTTCTCAAACATTATTTTCCTATCCTCAGCGTATAACGGACAATCTAATATGAAATGCATTTCATCTTCGACTACTCTTCTACCGTCAACCACCATATCGCAGCACCTGCAAATTCTACCAGAACGAGAGGTACTCCTTTCTGATTCAACATTTAAGTAGTGGGCTCGAAGAGGTAGTCTTGCTATGCATTTATTATCATCCCTATTGTTTCATAAGTTAGTGTACGTTGAACTATGGTTTCTATCCTCTGACATCATCCAATTCGCATACGTTATAGCTTTAATACCGCTTCCTTGGTCATCACCAAGATTCCTGGGGCTCAATGTACTCAGGGATTGCCAGTCAATGTCTGTTATTTTAGAGATGCCTTCATCAATCTTTCCGAAGTCAATCTTGCTCAGTGACGTCTGATTATCTTGAATAATATCAGAGAAATGTTCTATGACACCTAATCTCTGAATGCATCGTAGTACTCCATGAGACCAGCATTGTTTATTGCTATCTCTGGTTGCCATTAGAACATTCTCTAGCAAGGCTCTTTTCACAAAATGATCATCCTTGCGGTCAACGATTTTATTCCAAAAGCCAATACATTGTCTCAACCATTGAGCCCATGTAGGTGACCTATCGAGTTTATTGAGGACCAAGTCGGTAGAGGTGTTTTCTCTACACCAAGAGCCCTTTTCATGTGTGAAGAGGAGGGGGGTGTATCAAAAGGAGCTTTGGCCCCCCAATGCTAAGGCAGGCATCATCTCACAACATTACATGGGGCTAGAAAATATCCAATTCGTAACATAATGCCGCACCGTGTCACAGCCATCACAGAGGCCGCTGAAGCTTGCGCCGTTTGATGTTGGTGCACCACCTGGCGCACACACTGTGCTGAAGAAGGAAGCAACCTGGGGGAAGACAGAAAGATAGAGCATGGGTCATGTGCAAGGGCTGGAAACAGGCAGACAGCGTTACAGAAGTATGACACAGCAAACAACCTTTCATGAATGCTGTGCGTGCACAGTTTCCAGAGGAAATACATTCACTTGTCAACAACAGGGTAGACAGTAGGCTAACTCGCTCACCGTCTCAGCATCATCTTCTACATTGGCATTGCTGGAGACCACAGGCATAACATTACTAGATGTCATGTAGCCCACAGGCAGAGTCCAGCCGGAGGCCTTGCGGAAGCCAGTGTGGCAAGAGCGTTGGCCCTGCAGCGGCAAACGGGGGGGGGGGGGGGAAGGGTCATTATGCAACAGGATTCGTGAATGGGCATGCTGCTGGAGGACAAGCAAGCAAGCACACAGGGCTCAGAACAGCAACATCAAGAAGAGCAGGGAAAGACAGGTGCAATGATAGCCTACCTTGAGATTGCTGAAGGTGGGGTTTGTGCGAGCATCACACCACGACTTCTTGACAACAGCAACACCAAAGTAGCTGATGCCCTCACCAGCACCTGAAGTGCCGTAGTTCTCTCCCACCACGGGGACCAGGCCAAAGTTGGTATTGGATAGGTAGAGCTGCTCACCTGGGATGTGCGGAGATACACAAAGCAGCAGGGAAGTCAGTTGCGTACATGGGATTGCAGGAGATGCTGCTGCTACAGGCCGAATGGTGCACAAGAACAGATGCCAAGATGTTTGACAGCTAGTGGGGTATTGTAGTGGTAATGGCATGGGAACAAGAGCCATGGCGGACACTGACCTCCAAAGTTGGCAATGTCAGCAGTTCCGCTCTGGATTCTCTGCATGCATCCCTCGTCAGTGCCACCAGCGACGCAGGTGTAAGACACGCCTTGGCTACCGAAGTTGGTGTTGAAGTAGGAAGCGCATTGCGCCAGGTTGACGCTGCTCAAAGGAATGCACACGCTGACGCTGCCGCCACTAGAGCCACCCTGGACAAAGAATGCAGGGGAAGCAATGGCTTGTTAACATGTGTGCCCAAGGTCAGGGTGAGCTGGTAAGGCAAGTACAGAGTAACGCTGGAAAAATGAGACAAAACAAGATTGGCAACAGACAACAGCGCTAACCAAACTCACCTGTAGGGCACGGATGCGCTCAAAGGCTGCCACCGCACTGGCCCCAAAGTAGTTGCTGAAGGTTCCAGTAATCTGTGTGAGGGTCTTAGTGTCGGCTGACACGGGATAATCCGCATTATCAAGTTAACACCAGCCGTGACGGCAGTGCTGGGGGCACTGTTCATGGCCTGAACAACACTTGCACCAACACCATTGCTGGCCCAGTTGGGACGGACCACAAACGCACGTGCGGCAGCCTTGGCAACGTTACAGGCACCATACTGGTCCAAGGGCACACAGCCACCGGAGGGGCACAGCAGGCGCATACTAGCCTACAAGGGGGGAAAAGGGCAGTTGGCGGTCAGGCAATGAAGATGGAGGTACAAACCATAGAGGGTGAAAGAGGTAGGGGTTGAGAAGGGTAGAAGCTAGCACAACGATCATGTAGACAAAAGGCTTGGATTATGAGCACAACGGAGGGCAACAAGCACAAACACACGGGAACAGAGCATTAGCACATACCTTGCTCAGGGTGGACCAGGACTGCTTGCTACCTCCATCACTGGCATAGTCAATGGGACTGCTTTGCTTCACAAAGGCAACGTCACCATTACCCTCCATGAGGCAGCGCATGGCGCCAGCATAACCCTCATACAAAGAGTCAGAGCCACAACCAGCCTGCAGGTCAGGGGAGGGGAAAGGAACACACTTTTGAATAACTAACTTGCAAGAAGGGGCAGGGGAGAGTGCAGAGATCAAAACAAGCACAATCAAAACAAGCACAAGTGCAGGCCAAGGGGTCTGATGTGTATGTATGTATGTATGTTACAGTCCAGGGGTAGGCCAGATAGGCTATAAGGACTTGCCCAACAATACAGGGAGGGCTTAAAAAGAACAAGCACTGATGAACTGAGCCCCAAACAATCGTTTAACCGACGGGGGCCCTGAGTTCGTGCTACAGTGATAATTTAATTCTACAATATTATTAAATCATCATCTCAGCTGGGATGATAATTAAATTGTGCGATTATTATTGCATTTTTTTATAAATTGAATTATGAACTTCCATCCTTCAAAGAAATCAGGATTCATGACCAGCTTCATACTGGAGTTTTTATTCACCAATTCAGGTTCAATGTTCATTTTCTCAAACATTATTTTCCTATCCTCAGCGTATAACGGACAATCTAATATGAAATGCATTTCATCTTCGACTACTCTTCTACCGTCAACCACCATATCGCAGCACCTGCAAATTCTACCAGAACGAGAGGTACTCCTTTCTGATTCAACATTTAAGTAGTGGGCTCAAAGACGTAGTCTTGCTATGCATTTAATATCATCCCTATTGTTTCATAAGTTAGTGTACGTTGAACTATGGTTTCTATCCTCTGACATCATCCAATTCGCATACGTTATAGCTTTAATACCGCTTCCTTGGTCATCACCAAGATTCCTGGGGCTCAATGTACTCAGGGATTGCCAGACAATGTCTGTTATTTTAGAGATGCCTTCATCAATTTTTCCGAAGTCAATCTTGCTCAGTGACGTCTGATTATCTTGAATAATATCAGAGAAATGTTCTATGACACCTAATCTCTGAATGCATCGTAGTACTCCATGAGACCAGCATTGTTTATTGCTATCTCTGGTTGCCATTAGAACATTCTCTAGCAAGGCTCTTTTCACAAAATGATCGTCCTTGCGGTCAACGATTTTATTCCAAAAGCCAATACATTGTCTCAACCATTGAGCCCATGTAGGTGACCTATCGAGTTCATTGAGGACCAAGTCGGTAGAGGTGTTTTCTCTACACCAAGAGCCCTTTTTAAGGGTGAAGAGGAGGGGGGTGTATCAAAAGGAGCTTTGGCCCCCCAATGCTAAGGCAGGCATCATCTCATAACATTACATGGGGCTAGAAAATATCCAATTCGTAACATAATGCCGCACCGTGCCACAGCCATCACAGAGGCCGCTGAAGCTTGCGCCGTTTGATGTTGGTGCACCACCTGGCGCACACACTGTGCTGAAGAAGGAAGCAACCTGGGGGAAGACAGAAAGATAGAGCATGGGTCATGTGCAAGGGCTGGAAACAGGCAGACAGCGTTACAGAAGTATGACACAGGAAACAACCTTTCATGCGTGCTGTGCGTGCACAGTTTCCAGAGGAAATACATTCACTTGTCAACAACAGGGTAGACAGCAGGCTAACTCGCTCACCGTCTCAGCATCATCTTCTACATTGGCATTGCTGGAGACCACAGGTATAACATTACTAGATGTCATGTATCCCACAGGCAGAGTCCAGCCGGAGGCCTTGCGGAAGCCAGTGTGGCAAGAGCGCTGGCCCTGCAGCGGCAAACGGGGGGGGGGGGGGGGAAGGGTCATTATGCAACAGGATTCGTGAATGGGCATGCTGCTGGAGGACAAGCAAGCAAGCACACAGGGCTCAGAACAGCAACATCAGGAAGAGCAGGGAAAGACAGGTGCAATGCTAGCCTACCTTGAGATTGCTGAAGGTGGGGTTTGTGCGAGCATCACACCACGACTTCTTGACAACAGCAACGCCAAAGTAGCTGATGCCCTCACCAGCACCTGAAGTGCCGTAGTTCTCTCCCACCACGGGGACCAGGCCAAAGTTGGTGTTGGAAAGGTACAGCTGCTCACCTGGGATGTGCGGAGATACACAAAGCAGGAGGGAAATGAGTCTGTGTTCTTGTGGTGTACAGTGTTGTGTGTGGCGTGGCTGTGGCGGTGTGATGGTGATGGAGGTGCGGTGTGCAGGTGTGGGTTGGTTGTGTGTGCTGGTGTGGATGTGGTGGGCGTGTTGTGTGGTGGTTATGTAGGTGTGGTGTGGTGGTGGTAGTGGTGGGTGGTGGTCCTTGTGGCAGTGGTGGGTGTTGGTTGATGTGTTCGTGGTGTTGGTGGGTGGTGTTTGTGGTGGTGTCACTTGCAGTTATTGCAGTGGTGGCTGTAGTGGATGGGGTAGCGGTAGAGGAGATCTAATCGACACAGTTGAGGGGTGGTCAGTATGCTGGCGTGGCAGGCACGGATCGACTTGAGGCACTGACCTCCGAAGTTGGCAATGTCGGCAGTCCCGTCTTTAATTCTCTGCATGCAACCTTCCGCAGTAGTACCGGCAACGCAGTCGTAGGAAAGTGCACCCTCGCCAAAGTTGCTGGTGAAGTATGCGGCGCATTGTTGCGCGTTGATGCTGCCGAGAGGGATGCAAACTGTGACAGCTGCGACCTGGACTGTCCCCACCTGGGCCAGGGAACAAAAGGATGTTAGTTAATGCGCATAGCATCGACCACCATTATTGCAGCCTTCATGTGCACATCAAGAATCACCCGAGCTGCATACAAGGGCACATACAAGATCGCTGGCGAAAGGCACGCTTACCTGTAAAACTATAAGCGATACGGCCAACAATCCCAACATGGCCGACCGTGCGCACATCATGCCCTGCATGGCGTTCCGAAGATGGTTGAGTGCCACCTCGACAGAGCTACGCGGCGAGACCCCCCTTTGTTTTGGTTGCACCGTGGGCCCGTGTATGGGAGCGACGGGGGGACTAAATTCGGCCAGTTGGACAAGACGAAACCCCTCTGGACGAAAACTGCAGGCAAAAAGCCGGATGCATTTTGCTAGTGAAAACCACCCCATGAACCCTAGATTGTTTAGTGCGAAAAGTTCGGAAACGTATGGTATATACATAGTAGGGTGCCCTGGCGGGTCCCCTGGAGGTCGGCCCAGGGGGTGGTGTACTGTTCGTCAAGCAGCAGTGGCAGCCTCCTTGGTGAAAGATGCACAAGCAGGTGCTTACTTATCCGTACAATTTAATATTTGGGGAGTCAAGCAAGGGGGGGGGGGGGGGGGGGGGGGGGGGGGGGGGGGGGGCAAAAAAAAGTGATAGATCCCATCACAAAAAATTGCTGGGGCACCCTTCTGCAGACCCCCCCCCCCCCCCCCCCCCCTGGCTCCGGAAACCACTGTACAGCCACTTAGTGTTAATTTGTCTAATGAGGCTCATTTTACAGGGTTTATTTTCAAAGGCATAGCCATTGAGGTTGGTCTCGAGACGATTGGGAATGTTTGAAGCATATAAATCATCATCACCAATGTTACATTGTTTGGTGGGGCTTGGGGTCAGGTCCGCCGCCGCACCATCAGCTGCCGTAGAAAGGAAAGTACACCTCCTCCCTACTTCCCTAACGATCACCTACACCTCCTCCCATCACTCACCCATACATGACAGGGCTTTGCGGCTCCGACCACGGCTCCTGTCCTCTGACCAGAAAGTCAACCACATGGCTGGGTCTTTCTATCTGAATCAGGGGGGGGAGGGGGGGGGGGGGGGGGGGGGGGGGGGGCATTTCATGGCAGACAAAGATGCAGTCATCAGCTTTCTGCACACCTCTATCTAGCTAGTACCTGGAAAACAGATTCCACTTCCTCAAGGAGAAAGCACAACATGGTGGCATTATATATCCTCTCATGTGTACCAACTAGTGCCAACGCTGCAGACATGTTCACATGTTCACCAAGGCTCCACCAAGGATCAATTCCAGGAGCACAGGACTGCCATTATTGGATGCCTGGCCAAGGACCCCTATATAGTTTTTTTCTAGGCTTCCCTTAATAAAAAAGATCTACCTTAGGACACGATACTTTGGTAAAAGTACAAGTTGGTAACCGAACATGATTTTTTCAACTTCTGGAATATTCATTTTACCCACCCCTTCAGCTCCTATGTCTATTTCTATGGAAGGCGTTTATGGTCCAAGCCTCCAAGGTCCACAAATGTGAAGAGGTTGGCCCTGCATATTTTACAGCACCTATCCCCCTCACACACACAAACTTTGTGACTAGCCACACACAATGACATCACCAACCAGGAAGTGGTAAGGCACAACTGAGCAACACACGAGAGAACAAGCTAGCCTCACCTATCATGAGAAAACAGTGGCCAAGAAAAACAAACAAAAGGTTGTATTTTCCAGATTTTAGAGTTGGAAACTCTGTAAACTAACCTTACCCCTAGTTTACAGCGCACTCACATTAATGCCAACACCCACCCACCCAAGCTAGATATAGGGTTCCCCCATCCAGACCAGAAAGTTCTAACCCTAGGGTCTAAGTGACTAGAAGATGGGAGCATTCCAAGCCCATATCTGCATACCATATTGGTTTAGTTACTCATGCTCGCGTGGCTGGTAACTTTTGAGCACCCCTAGCTAGCACCCTAGAGGGCGCTTCAAGGATATCCAGCAGCTCGAGCGCTGGCCGGTGTAGCAGGGAAAACAAATCCAAACCAGTGTACTGCCGAGTACAGGACAGGCAACCGCAAGCCAGCTGGACTGGACTCAGGGTTCTGGACTGGACTCAGCTGGACTGGACTCAGGTCCGGGCAATTGCTCAGCTCGAAGGTTGCCATACGCACAATTTGCATGCTCGCAAGTAGCAGGTTCGCAGTTTGCAGGTGGCAGCAGTTGATGTGGGTCGGAAACGCTCAAACGCTCATGTGGCGTGGACGAAGGCCTCGAGTCGGTGTATGCGGGTGCACGCGGGTGTACGCAGGGGCTGGGTGGACTGGGTGTAGCAACCCGTAGGTCTAAGGGCGTGTTTCCACAGAGACTTTTCCCTTGCCGCGAACTCCCAAGTTAACCCTAAGGGGGGCCAGGTCAGCATTTTTTGTTTCCACAGGGGTATTCGGGGTCTCCTCGGGGGTCTTTCCGGCGATCCAGGTAGGCGACAGGTCGGCGATTTGTCATCCCAGTGATATATTTAAAAATTTCGTATTATTTGAAAAAGCGGCGGTTTCAAGGCAGAAACGAGCGAAAAACAGGTATTGCCGCGAAGACTTCCAGATGGGGGTCGACCCCCATCTGGAAGTCTTCGCGGCTTTCCGGGTGACACATCAGCAATCCCCCCGAAATCCACGTATGCAGCGTGACACAAAAATACAACAGCACGTACAATCTCTGCGTTGTGAGACTTCTATTGCTTCCACACCAAGATTGTCTTTGTTTCGCTGCAACTATTATTTGTAGCATGGAGACGTCTGCTGATCTCCCCGATTTGGGGCAAAACCGAGATCTAGGGGAGTCCGCCTCCATCGTCGGGGGAGCAAGTGATGCGCAGCTACATGCCGATCCAGGGAAGTCTACCGCCGTTGGTGCAGTAGCGTCTGGTGTGCCCAGGGCGTTGATGCCTTTCGGCGGATTGGGCGTAACGAAGGAAGGGAGGAAGGAAGGCCGGAAGGAAGGAAGGAAGGAAGGAAGGAAGGAAGGAAGGAAGAAAATAAGGAGGGTAGGAAGGAATGAAGGGAGGGAACGCACTGCGGCGTGGGGATGGAGACGGTCGGAGACTGCTTAGAACAAACGAAAGACGGCCTGATCCTGTAGCGAAATGACCAGTGGAAACAAAAAAGGGCGTGAACGTGGCCTGCCTTGCCGTGGCAGACAGCGTAGGGCAGCGTGGCACCAGAATGCCCCGGGGAATGCGCAGCTGTTCAACCCAACGATCCCGGGGAATCCACGTAGATGAAAATTCGCTGCCAGGTAGATTCCCGAACCCCAATCCGGGGAAGGCCTAAACCCTAAACTGTGGAAACACGCCCTAAGTGGCTCCGCGCCTAGTGTAACCGGTGTAACCGTCGAGTCTCTGCTATGACACTGAGGGCGGTTATAATTACTACCACCTTGGAGGTCACCCTTTCATTCCAGCTAGGGCACTTTGCTTTTGGGACCCCCCTGCCCCTGGGCCCCTGTCCTGGGCCCACCGCTGGCAGGAGTGCTACAGAACCATCCGATCATTCCGCTACTACCCAACTGATCCTGTGATCCTCTGATCGAGTTTCCATCGGCCCTCCCCTCAGCTTTGCTGGCCCGCGAAGCCTCTCAACTCATACGCGCCCCGTCCTTCCTGCGCATCCCAATCGCCCTCCCCCCCGCCCCAGTGTTCCCTAGCCAAGCCACCTGGCTTCTCCACCCTCTATTCCTGTCTCGTCATCAGATCCCCTCTGCCCCCATGGCCTATTCCGCGCTCTTGGCAGCCGGCCCTGTAGACGATGGCCGCTTCGAGCATGTCATAATGTTGGCCTCTGGGTCTTTCGGATACGTACGACTGGAAGGATGCCGAGACCGGGAAGGTGCGATCCTAGGACAATCCTAGTACAATACCATTATGGCCGTTGACCACACTTCTGTTAGTCTGTGTTACCCCTGTGCCAATATGAATCCAGAGATGTGGCCAGCTCCCCCATGCCATCATGTCATCATGTCATCAGAACAAGATTGAATTGTTCCATGTTTTTTCGGCGTGTGTGTGGTGAGGCAGGGTGGTGGTGTGGTGGTGGTGTGTGTGTGAAGAGTATAGGTTGGGAGGGGAGATGCGTGGGTGGGTGTGGGGTGGGGGTGTAGGTCATTCGGACAGTATTGGATAGTTTCATGGTTTTTCGCTTCAGCCCCCTCTGGACCCCCCAGGGTTCCGGGGCTGAAGCCGTAAGTTCCCCCCGTGTCTCTCTCCATCTGTCCGCTTTCGCTCCTTCTGTCCGTCTCTCCGTGCCTCTGTCCAGGCGTTTGAATGATCCCGGGCTCCTCCGCACCCAAACATTTGGCGCTAAGTTGGAGTTTGCATAACTAGAGTTATCAGCAACGCAGCGGTCAAGATCCTTCGCAAAATGTGTTCAATGTTTTGTAGCTTTATTACGCTATTAGCTACTTTCTCCACTACTTTCAAAACTCCCTGCCGATGACTGCTAAAGCTTTTTTCCGTGCCGCTTGCGACACGCTCTTAAAGCTTGTCAGCCAACCTTTATGGCAGCCTGCACCCAGTTAATGTGAATAACAGGTGTTAAGGATGAAAAACACCTGCTCACCTACTACATTGTTAACCAAAGATGTACATAAACAGGTGTTCAGGGCGAGGGGGGGGGGGCAGAAATAAAATCCTCAGACCCCATGCCCTTTTTCCCTACAGATGGCTGAGTTTACCACCCACCCACCCCCACCCCATTATCTCCCCCCACAATAATAATTAGGGGGTCAAAGCAGGGTGCATTTTGTATAGCTTGAAAAGGCCTATCCACTGGTGCTGCTCCTATAACATGCGCCATATGTGGAGCAATAAAAAGCAAATCAGACACTACAGATTGTTTGTGGGGCGCACAGACAAAGTGCCATCATCACCATCAATGTTACATGAGTGGTAGGGCCTGGGGTTAAGGCCCCCCAGGCCCCTACTTTACCCTGGCCTATGCAAAGTACCAATGCATGGCCTATCTCAATCTCATTCTCAGCCAACACGAATTCATATTGATCATACTTTTGCATCCAATCACCTAGGCGACCAACTTTTTATTTATCCTAGAGGTTTGGCACCAGTGGGCCATGGGGTCATCCTCATCCTCGTCCACATCCTCATCACCCTCCTCAACCACTCATCCTTTTACGCCCTCTTCATCTTCCTCTCTTCCTCCCTCTCCCTCTTCCTCTTTCTTAACCACCCTACTCCAGAACAATGCACATCTACTAGGGCTGCCTCAGCCCGCATAGAGATTGCGCTCTTGAACCTTTTGATCACGCATGTTAGTCGTGTGCTCCTTGCCAATGACCCCTTAAATTCAGACATGGGCAGGGCGAATGGCTCAATGTCGTCCGTGCTGAGTGTGCTGGGTTGGATGGAGAAACTGCATGGGATGAAGGGATAGGGTAGCTCCACAGTACTTGTAGGTCTTGCGGGATCAGAAAGGCAGATAGGGACAGTGCAACAGGCCTATTGGTACAAGGGTGGCTGTAGATCCCTTTCAACAGAAGCGAAGGACATTTTGTAAACTTGAGGGCATGAAGACGTCACCACTAATACGTGAGGAGGAGAATGAGAGGATCCCTCTCAAGTACCATTGCACACACACCAGAGCTCCTGTCATGCTCCTCGCGCCTTTTTCGCGGTTTGCTTCTCTGCATGCCTTCGAGTTATTGTGCCTTGCGACGTTCGCAGGGTGCCTAAAAAATTCCCGTCCCGCCTCGTCACATTCGATGCTAGAAGCGAAAGGGTCCATCGAACAACATGAATTTGGTCCCAGATAGAAAGAAGACATGGGAAAGAAAGAAGCACAGTAGGTTGGTGAGGAATCTGTACTTCCTCTTTTTTGAGGAAGTACAGATACTTTATCTAGCTGGGTTGGGTTGGGTAGTTCGGGTGTGCCTCGGGGGGGGGGGTGGGGGGCACTAATAGCACCAATGGAGACTGTTTTTTTAGTAGAGGAATACCCCAGTTCCACTCCATGTCATTCTGTGGGCTATGAGAAAATATCTTGAAAAGTGCCTATTTTTCCTTAAATTCCAATTTTTCCCTCACCACCCACCCACCCCCCCAAACTTGGGAGGCCCATAACTTTCTATCTAGGCCGAAAAAATGAATAAGACCAGATTCTTCATCCTCTCAACAAGCTCTACACATTTGGGGCATGGGGTCAAACTTTTTATTTTTGCCCCCCCCCTCGATTCAGGAGGAAACAGAAAAAACCTGTTCGACAACACATGGGTACCCAATGATGCAGATGCAGATTGTAGGTAAAAAAGTACGAGGAAGCTGAGATTATGAAACTCTCATTGTTGAGGCATCCCCATGTGGTGGATTTCAGATGGCCCCTGATCTGAAAAAAAGGCGCTGCGACAGCTAGGATGCAATTAGGGTTTAAGTGCAACAGGGTTTGCTGAATGCACAGGGGACCCACCCCATGCAGCACTTATCATTCGGGGTGACATTCCTAATCGCCATTTGTTTTGACCGAAAATATACACCAAGCGATGTTGCTGTTTAAATCGACTTGTGGCACTGGAATCAGTGTAGCAGCCTAGCCGTTTTTCCTACATGCCACGGGTCAGTTAGGGCCAGGGTTACGTACCGACAACATGTCACACGGACAATGTGGTGGCTCAGGGGACTCCCGTCCCCCAGATGGGGGGGCTCCACCAAAAATCTGCCTTGGAAAAAATAAAATGCCATGTGGTGCAATTCATTTGTGTCACCCCCATATCTGAATGTTTTCTCCAAGATTTGAATTCTCAGGGCTAAGGTGTTGAATTGGGGTTCAATTGCAAATAACCATTTGGATTAGGGTGCACAGTAGTATTCGGATTTGAGTTGGTGTTTTGCATTGGTTTTTGAACCTGTACCAGTACTTCGGATTCTGATCAGGATTCATAGTAGCATATGCAAGGGTACTACTTAGCGCGCACGGCAGCTTTTGAGCCCCTGTACGCGTTTCGCACAGTTTTTCAACCCCCTGTGGGCGCAGCGCGCAGTTTTTGCGCTTTTGCACTTAATTGCGCTGAGCAATTTGACGGTTGTGTGCTTTTAGCGCTGATCAATTTGGCAATAAGTAGTACCCTGGTATATACAACTCGTTTACAGTGCGTTATAGGGTCGTTTATGGCTAAACTAGTAGCTTAAACTTGCTACAGGTTGAACCTCCTAGTGGTGAAACTTGCTAAATGTGCTAGATAGACCCATACTTGCATTTGCTGGCTCCTCACTATGTAAATGTACATGATTCTTGCCACATATATATGATGCTTGCAGCCCTTTCAGTGATACGATGTGTCTAGTGGTACACCAAATCGCTTTGAGGATGCAGGGTCGGGGGTTCGATTCCCCCCTACGGTATCCCTGAGCGTTGCAGGTTGTTGTAAACCGCGATGGCAGCTTGTCCAGTGGAGGTAGAAGACCGCTCTCTACCTGCATACGACAGGTTCCCTTAATACTACGCCTCACCACTTCACCAGGCGTTATAATTACTATGATGCTTGCATCATGACCAAGTTGAAGTTGCCATATAGAAGTAAAGGAGTACAAGAAGAAGCGAGCCATGTATGTTGTTACAGTCCAAGGATAGGCCAAATAGGCTTAAGGGACTTGCCCAACCGTGTAGGAAGGGCTTAAGAAGAAAAGGCACTGATGAACTAAACCCCAAACAATCGTTTTACCGACGGGGGCCCTGAGTTTGTGCTACAGCGATCATTTAATTCTACAATATTATTAAATCACCATCTTGTCTGAGATGATAATTTAATTGTGAGATTATTATCGCATTTTTATACATTTTATTAAGTATTTCTATCCGTCAGAGGAATCAGGATTTATTACCAGCTCCATGCTGTAGTTTTTATTCACCAATTCAGATTCAATTTTCATTTATCAAAATTATCTGTTCTATCCTCAGCATATAACGGGCATTCTAATATGAAAGTGCTTTCATCTTCGACCACTCTTCTACCGTCGACCACCATATCACAGCACCTGCAAATTCTGCCAGAACGAGAAGTACTCCTTTCTGTTTCAACATTGAAGTTGCAAGCTCGAAGACATAGTCTTTTTATGCATTTAATATCATACCTATTATTTAATAAGTTAGTGTATGTTGAACTATGGTTTCTATCCTCTGACATCATCAGGGGTTCATTGTACTCAGGGATTGCCAGTTAATGCCTGTTATTTTAGAGAAGCCTTCATCAATTTTCCTAAGTCAATCTTGCTCAGAGAAGTCTAATCATCTTGAATAATATTAGATAAATATTCTACAACACCTAATCTCTGAATGCATCTAAGTGATCCATGAGACCAGCATTGTTTATTGCTATCTCTGGTTGCCATTAGAACATTCTCTAGCAATGCTCTTTTCACAAAATGATATATCCTTACGGTCGACGATTTTACTCCCAAAGCCAAAACATTGTCGCAACCATCAGGTCCATGTAGGTGGTCTATCGATTTCATTGAGGACAAAGGCGGAAGAGATGTTATCTCTAAAACTCATTCTAGAAAGTTTAACAAATATAAATAATGAATTAATGCTTTTATTTTGATATTGTGGAGGTGGTGGTCGTGGTAGTGGTGGCGTCAGTGGTGGTAGTGGTGGTGGTAGTGGTATTGGAGGAAGGCACCGTGGAGTTTATGGTGGTGGTGGTGGAATCAATGGTGGTGGTGATGGAGGTGGTGGTGATGGCATCAATGGTGGTGGTGGTGGCGCTACCCCCGCTCACCCCAAGGGCACGGATGCGCTCAAAGGCTGCCACCGCACTGGCCCCAAAGTAGTTGCTGAAGGTTCCAGTGATCTGTGTGAGGGTCTTAGTGTCGGCTGACACGGGATAATCCGCATTAATCAAGTTAACACCAGCCCTGACGGCAGTGCTGGGGGCACTTTTCATGGCCTGAACAACACTTGCGCCAACACCATAGCTGGCCCAGTTGGGACGGGCCACAAACGCACGTGCGGAAGCCTTGGCAACGTTGCAGGCACCATACTGGTCCAAGGACACACAGCCACCGGAGGGGCACAGCAGGCGCATACTAGCCTACAAGGGGGGAAAAGGGCAGATGGGGGTCAGGCACTGAAGATGGAGGTACAAACCATAGAGGGTGAAAGAGGTAGGGGCTAAGAAGGGTAGAAGCTAGCACAACGATCATGTAGACAAAAGGCTAGGATTATGAGCACAACGGAGGGCAACAAGCACATGCACACGGGAACAGAGCACTAGCACATACCTGGTTCAGGGTGGACCAGGCTTGACTGCTGCCACCATCACTGGCATAGTCAAGGGGACTGCTTTGCTTCACAAAGGCAACGTCACCATTACCCTCCATGAGGCAGCGCATGGCGCCAGCATAACCCTCATACAAAGAGTCAGAGCCACAACCAGCCTGCAGGTCAGGGGTGGGGATAGGCACACACTTTTGAATAACCAACTTGCAAGAAGGGGCAGGGGAGAGTGCAGAGATAGGGGCCATGGCAAATCAAAACAAGCACAAGTGCAGGCCAAGGGGTGTGATGTATGAAGAGGAGGGGGATGTATAAAATGGAGCTACGGCCCCCAATGCTAAGGCAGGCATCATCTCACAACATTACATGGGGCTAAAAAATATCAAATTCATAACATAATGCCGCACCGTGCCACAGCCATCACAGAGGCTGCTGAAGCTTGCGCTGTTTGAGGTAGGCTCACCACCTGGCGCACACACTGTGCTGAAGAAGGAAGCAACCTGGGGGGAGACAGAAAGATAGAGCATGGGTCATGTGCAAGGGCTGGAAACAGGCAGACAGCGTTACAGAAGTATGACACAGCAAACAACCTTTCATGCGTGCTGTGCGTGCACAGTTTCCAGAGGAAATACATTCACTTGTCAACAACAGGGTAGACAGCAGGCTAACTCGCTCACCGTCTCAGCATCATCTTCTACATTGGCATTGCTGGAGACCATCGGCATAACATTACTAGATGTCATGTAGCCCACAGGCAGAGTCCAGCCGGAGGCCTTGCGGAAGCCAGTGTGGCAAGAGCGCTGGCCCTGCAGCGGCAAACAGGGGGGGGGGGGGGGGGGGGGGGTCATTACGCAACAGGATTCGTGAATGGCATGCTGCTGGAGGACAAGCAAGCAAGCACACAGGGCTCAGAACAGCAACATCAGGAAGAGCAGGGAAAGACAGGTGCAATGATAGCCTACCTTGAGATTGCTGAAGGTGGGGTTTGTGCGAGCATCACACCACGACTTCTTGACAACAGCAACGCCAAAGTAGCTGATGCCCTCACCAGCACCTGAAGTGCCGTAGTTCTCACCAACAATAGGGACCAGGCCAAAGTCGGTATTAGACAGGTAGAGCTGCTCACCTGGCGTGTGCAAAACACACAAAGCAGGAGGGAAATGAGTCTGTGTTAGCCCTTTCAGTGATATACATTGATCTAGTGGTAGACCAAATTGCTCGAGGACGAAGAGTTGGGGGTTCGTTTCCCCCTTCGTCGTCGTTAACCGCGATGGTAGCTTGTCCAGTTGAGGTAGAAGACCGCTCCCTACCTGTGTACAATGGCCTCCCTTAACACCACGCCCCACCAGGCGTTATCATTACCTTTAGTCTGTGTTCTTGTGGTGTACAGTGTTGTGTGTGGCGTGGCTGTGGCGGTGTGATGGTGATGGAGGTGTGGTGTGCTGGAGTGGGTTGGTTGTGTGTGCTGGTGTGGATGTGGTGGTGATGTAGGTGTGGTGGTGGTAGTGGTGGGTGATGGTGCTTGTGGCAGTGGTGGGTGTTGGTTTATGTGTTTGTGGTGTCGATGGGTGGTGTTGGTGGGTGTTGTTGTTGGTGATGTCACTTGGAGTTGTTGCAGTGGTGGCTGTGGTGGATGGGGTAGCGGTAGAGGAGATGTAATCGACACAGTTGAGGGGTGGTCAGTATGCTGGCGTGGCAGGCACGGACCGACTTGAGGCACTGACCTCCGAAGTTGGCAATGTCGGCAGTCCCGTCTTTAATTCTCTGCATGCAACCTTCCGCAGTAGTACCCGCACGCAGTCGTAGAAAGTGCACCCTCGCCAAAGTTGCTGGTGAAGTATGCGGCGCATTGTTGCGCGTTGATGCTACTGAGAGGGATGCCAAACTGTGACAGCTGCAACCTGGACTGTACTAGGAGGAGGAGGGGGAGGGGGGTAAAGAGGGGGAGGGCTAGGAGGAGGAGGGGGAGGACTAGGAGGAGGTGGGGGAGGGGGGTAAGGAGGGGGAGGGCTTGGGAGGGGGAAGGAGGGGAGGACTTGGGAGGAGAGGGGACCCAGATGCGACCAAACCGGCTGACGCCGGCACCCTACGACAGCCCCTGCACTGAACCACCCCCACACCACGGAGCGGTGGAGGGGGAGTAGGGGGGGGGACTAGGAGTAAGGTGGGTGCATGTACGTGTTTTTTCCTTCCCACCACCATCCCCCCCCGATCATACACCGTTTCCCCTTGTGTGTCCTTCTTTTTCTTCACCCCACACCTCGCCAAAGAGCTTTTTTTCAACTTCTCCCCCACAGCCCAAACCCCCTATATAGACCCTCGCACATCAAGCAACCCACCGCACCCCTAGTCGACATAGTGACACCCCACCACACACGCCTTTTTTTCCTTTTTCTTTCCACTACTATCCCTACTATATTCACTTTTTTATCCTTTCTCTTTTTCTCTCGCTTCGCAGCCGCGATCCTTTTTTACTCCCCATTGAGACTTCTTAGACCCCTCGCGCCCTGTGGTCTGCGATAAAACGTCTACGGAAGAGCTCCCGCCACTTTGGTGGACTTGGCGGTGGGGAAGGGGGGAAAGGGGGAGGGGGCTAGGAGGGGGCGGGGGGGGAGGAGGTGGGGGTGGCTGTCGAGGAGAACGAGGAGGTGGGGGAGGAGGGGGGAGGGCGGGGGGTGATGGCATGAGGGGTGGGGGTGGGGAAGGAGGGGGGAGCCAGTTCCATGGGATGAAAGGATAGTTAGGTGTAAGGGGGAGGGGAGGCATCGGTGGATTATCTGGTGGCGGGCTGGGACGCTCAAAGGGTGTAGGAATGAAAATCATACTCTGGGTGACCTGAAAAGCAAAGCAATGAATAAATAAATGAATTAATAAATGAATGAATCAATCAATCAATCAATCAATCAATCAATCAATGATAAGAGTTATATGCCTTATTACGAGGCGTGAGGTTGAGGGGGCCAGCCTGAATAACGATTGAAGCAGGCGTTTGAATGGGCAGAGCAATATGCAGTGAGCAGTGCAACGTGAGCCTAACAAAGACGAGTGGTTTCTAAGGTGCTCCTATTGATAAAACCTATCTTAGGAATCGTTATAGCATACATTGCAATGACAAAACAACAGTTAGATAGATAAACGTAATAACAGCACACATGATGCAACCTCTGCAATTTCATATGTATAGGCCATACAAATAAAATAACACACAAAATGCTAAGATGCAACCAAAGAGGTGCTTGCGTGAGACTCGACTAGTAACGGTCCTACCCACCACAGAATACCGGCTTACTAGGTAGGACCATCTAGTCTCACATTGCCCTGGAGGTCCTAAGTGCATGTGTGGAAGTACAGGTGCCCCGTGGATTTGGGGCATCCACTTCTAACTATTACCCACTATTACCCACTAATATTATCCAACTAACCCACAGCTATTAACTAACTAGCCCACCACTATTAACTAACATGGGAGAATGAACTTCCGGGATATCATGAGGGGACTGGGGGTAGCATACATACATTTAGGTGGCAGGTTGCAAGCAAGATAAGGCAGTGTAACAAGCACAATGAACGAAGCAGGTACGCGCCCAAGGTGCTCGTATCAAAAAGGCTTGGTATTGCTGCCTGCAGATGTAAGGTGCCGGTTCACCTGCATACACATACATACAGATACCAATAGAGCCCTCCTGCAACCAGACCCACCCTTTGTCCATCAGTAGCTAATACCTGCCATCGTCCACCAGATCGTCCTAGACATTGTTTTCTTATCAGCTACGAGCAGCAGCTTCTAGGCAGCTCCCTTAGCCAGCCACTGGTCCAAGCCCCAAGATTTTGACAGTTCTGGACAGCGGATTCTGTCAGCTTCCAGACACACTAGGTTGCATTAGCTTTGGCTGAATAACCAGTCAGGGGAGCTGCCTGGAGGCTGCTGCTTTTAACTGAAAAGAAGAAACTGGTATTGCCCAACTATGACAGGAGGGGCTAAAACGAAAAAGCACTGATGAGCTGAACCCCAAACAATTGTTTTACTGATGGGGGCCATGAGTTTGTGCTACAGTGACAATTGTAATTCCACTGGGGTGCGCCTAAATGTGCCTTCGTCCGTAGCAACAGTGGCGCAGACAAAGAAGTCTACAGACCCGCCCAGACCCAGCCAGACCCAGCCAGTCCTATCCAGACTCACCCTTTGACCATCAGTGGCTGCGTCCAACACGTCACATGTGTAAGGATCGGCAACTAATATTATTGAGGAAAAACTAATATTCTATAATATTAAACTAGCATAAGTTCAATACTAGTCAGATTAAGTTGTCCAAATCATTTTTTAAGTACCACATATGTTGTAAAATAACTTTAATGGAGCCGGATTTTGTTGGGAGCCAATCTGGATGCTTACAAAAATAAAACAAAGCATTTGAAACGCGGAACCGGAAAAGCGGAACTATCGTATGAACAGTCCCGTGGCCGAATGCTCAATCAATAATGTGGCTGAGCATTGTGGGCTTAGGCATAAGAGGTAGTGTAGCAAAGCTGTGTCTAAATTACTATAGAAAGCTACAAGCACCAGCTTCTGGGCAGCTCCAAGGTGCACTAGCTCTAGTTTTAGTAGTGATGGAAAGTTCATTATGCAAGTTTAGTTTTTTTTTAAGAAGCTGCCCATTCTGTTTCTCTATGGGACATGCCCTCCAAACATCAAAGGGGGAATCTGCTGCTTAGAGTTGGCTCCACGAGATTGTAGAGTGGTGGTGGAGGGGTGATCAGGAGCTGTGTGTGTTTGGGTGTGCATTTATATGTGTGTATGTGTGTGCGTTTGTATGCGTGTTTTTGTCTGTGCGCGTTTGTCTTCATGTGTTTGTATGTGTTTGTGCGTGTGTGTTTGTATGTGTTTGTGTGTGTTTGTATCATTGTATGTGTTTGTGTGTGTGTGTTTGCGCGAGTTGGTATGTGTGTTTGTGCGTTTTTGTATCATTGTATGTGTTTGAATGTATTTGTGTGTGTGTGTTCGTGTGTGTGTGTGTGCGTGTGTGCACGTGCATGTGTGTGTTTGTATGTGTTTGTGAGTGTGTGCGCGCGTTTGTATGTGTTTGTGTGTGTGTTTGTATGCGTTTTTGTGTGTGTGTTGTCTGTATCATTGTATGTGTTTGTGTGTGTGTTTGTGTGTGTGTGTGTGTGTGTGTGTGCGCTTGTATGTGTGTTAGTGTGTGTTTGTATGTATGTGCTTGTGTGTGTTTGTATGTGTTAGTGTGTGTGTATGTGTATGTAAGTTTGTATTTGTGTGTGTGTGTGTGTGTGTTCTTTGAGGGGGAAGCCCCATCTGCCCCATCCATGATGATCAAGTTTGGGCCATCCTCCGTCCTGCTGGTCCTACCAACCATGCAAGATTCCTTGTGCTGCTTTGCTGTCTGGTGGGGGTTCGAGGCGGAGTATTGGTTATTGCACCGCTTGCAAAACAACACGCAAGCCCCGAGAGTGCCTGGGCTCTCACTGAGGGCCACATCGAACACGTTATGGTAGGTGAACTTGTCCCGGTTTAGGTGGGCTACCAGCACCTCCGGCTTCCACAATGTGCAGTTGTGTTGCTGCATTCCACCATCGTTCAGTTGGATCTGAATGAAGCGGTCTACCGCGCTTGACCGCCCTCGCAGTCACGCCCAAATATAAACGAAGTTAATCTAATGCGCGTTGCCTAGGCAAGCTGCAAAGCTGCGATACGGTAGGAAGCTGCGAGAATAATGAAAGCGCAGTGCCACGTGAAGAAAGAAAGCGAAGAAAAGGAGAAAACACCTGAAGTACAGGCAGTACAAATATGTATAATATTATATAATATCAATTATTATATAACATAGCCGACCCGTACACATGTGTCATTTTCCATCACGACTGTGGCACTCACAAACAAGTCTACAGACCCGCCTAGACCCAGCCAGACCCAGCCAGTCCCACCCAGATCCACCCAGACTCACCCTTTGACCATCACTGGCTGCGTCCAACACATCACATGTGTCATTGTCCGTAACGACAGTGGCATGCACAAATAAGTCTATAGACCCGCCTAGACCCAGCCAGACCCAGCTAGTCCCACCCAGATCCACCCAGACTCACCCTTTGACCATCAGTGGCCGAGTCCAACACATCACATGTGTCATCGTCTGTAGCGATAGTGGCACGCGCAAAGAAGTCTACAGTCATGTTGATCACACTTGTGCGACATGGGTCGATGGTATCCATCACAATTGTGTAGGTGGTGCAGGTCCTATACAATCCTCCATATAGAGATCGGTCGATTGTGGTACTCCATAGCGAGCTGGGAAAAGCGGAGTTGGTGACGTTGTACTGGATGTATTGCCCCGCACTGGAACCTAGCAGTAGCATGTAGGGACATTGGAGGCGTATGATTCCGTACCACCTGTGCAGTTTTCAATAAGGGTAGTTTTCAATCACTGCAGATTTCAAGTGGGGCAGGTGTCAATGAGCACAAGTTTTAATTAGCAAAGCTTTTAATCAGCACAGCTTTTAATAAGGGTAGGTTTCAATTAGCGCAAGTTTTAAATAGCAAAGGTTTTCATCAACGCAGCTTTTAATAAGGGTAGGTTTCCATTAGCACAAGTTTTAATTAGCAAAGGTTTTAATCAGCACAGCTTTTAATAAGGGTAGGTTTCAATTAGCGCAAGTTTTAAATAGCAAAGGTTTTCATCAACGCAGCTTTTAATAAGGGTAGGTTTCCATTAGCACAAGTTTTAATTAGCAAAGGTTTTAATCAGCGCAGCTTTCAAGTTGGGTAGGTTTCAACTCGGGTGGTTTTCAATCTGAACAGATTTCAAGTGAGGCAGGTTTCAATAAGCGCAATTTTTAAAACGCAAAGGTTTCAATCGGCGCAGCTTTTAATTCGGGTAGGTTTCAATCTGTAAAGGTTTCAATTAAGGTAGATTTCAATTAGGGTAGGTTTCAATCTGTAAAGGTTTCAATTAGGGTAGGTTTCAATCTGAACAGATTTCAAGTGGGACAGGTTTCAATGACTGCAAGTTTCAATTAGCTAAGGTTTCAATCAGGGTAGGTTTCAAGTTGGACGGATTTCAATTTGGGTAGATTTCAATTAAGGAAGGGTTTAGTTAGCAAAGGGTATAATTGGCTTCTTCAAAACCACAATTTAGAGTGAAACCTAGGCATCTCTACGGCAGCCTGCACCCTGTTCAGGTTGTTAAAAAGGTGTTCTGGGTGTTTAACACCTGTGTAAGTACATCATTGCTTAAACATGTAGTTGTTGAACAGGTGGTTTACACCCTGAACACCTGTTTAACAACCTGAACAGGTGCAGACTGCTGTAGGATATGTGAGCGGTCGAGAGACAGCACAGTAGGGAATCATCACAGTGAGCACATAGCCCCACCTCCCACATACATCAATTGATTGCATGGAATCAATTTAGCCAGGTGTCAAGTATGGCAGGTTTCAGGCAGGTGTCAAGTATGGCAGGTTTCAGGCAGGTGTCAATTTAGTAAGGTTTTAGTAAGGTTTTAGGCAGTTTTTCCCACCTTCCATTGACATCTATGAACTGCATGAGTTGGCCAATGACTGCGGTGGCTTCACTGGCCAGAGTGATGCTGATATCTTCACGTCCAATATTCACGGGGGTCACAGAGGCTCCACATAAGCCCTCCTCATCTACGTTGCCTCCATAGTATGTGGGCAGCATGCAGATGCTTTCATCGCTCCCCTCAAGATCATCGTTCTGTGGTATTGGATACAAACCAATTAGGGAATTAGGGAAAAGCCAGACAGCTAAAAATAACCGAGTAGCCAAAAATCATCTCCACATAAGCCCTCCTCATCCCCACTGCCACCCTAGTAAGTGGGAAGCATGCAGATGCGGTCATTGCTCCCCTCAAGATCATCAGTCTGTGGTGTACATGGATACAAACAGTTTTTAAAGGAATTCACGAAATCCGAACAGCTAAAAATATCAGATTAGCTCAAACATCATCTCCGCATAACCCTTCCTAATCCATGCTAACACTCTGGTAAGGAGCAAGCATGCAGACGCTACCCCCCACCACCACCACCCACCCACCCACCCATAACAACACACCCACATCCACACCACACAGACACAGCCACACCCAACCCCTCACCCCACCCCACCACCAGACCAAATAAGACCAACAAGACCAATTACATTACATTACATTACATGTTAAAGTCTACTTGACACCGCGAGGGTGTATGAGACTCTGTGCTTTAAACAAAAAGAAAAAGCACCCACAAAGCAAAAAACCCCATTACATCAGGGGTGTGTCGAGGACAAACAAACCAAACTCCCAACCACCGTTTTGGTGGCGTAGGTATTAAACCCCTTAGAGCCGGACCCAGATCTCAACCACTTACAGTGGCGGAGGTAAGAAGCTAACAAATGAGAAGTCACAAGAAGAAGAAAAAAAGGGATGATAAATTAAAAAAAAAAAAAAAAAAGGTTGCTGTACTCAGGGCTGCTCGAACTGATCACCCATCTTATTTTCAGCATAGCTCACATAGCACCACCCCACCCACCTACCCCTCCTCTCACCCCACCCCCCTCCCCACCATACCAAACAAATCAAAAGCTCACACCTCACAGGGCCGCTCGTACTGCTCACAGGGGGCGCAGTACCCTCCAGCAGCAGTGAGGCAGTAGTCATACCAAGCGTTGTAGCCAGCTAACAGGCGGGCTAGTCTGGATGAGCTGTGAGAGTGATGGTGAATGGCGGCCTCACTCAGACTATAACCTCCTGCACTAACGGATTGCCCAATTCCAAGATCGGCGGTCCCTCCATGACTCCAATCTCCTGGGCTACTGGTTTGGTCAATCCCAAGATCGGCAGCTTCCACCTGGCCCCCCCTTTGTGCTAGGGAGGGCCATGTGGGAGGGGCAGCTTCTACTTGACTTCCACTTTCTGAGAAGGCTAGTTTGTCGGGATGGGCAGCTTCTGCTAGGCTCCCACTTTCTGAATGTGAAAACTCCCTGCTTAGAGTATCATCACCATGGCTACGGTGCTGCTCCTCATACAAATGGTGTGTACGGCTTCGGTGCGCCTACATCAAAGCAGGAAATGTTTGAAATCTTGAAATCTTGAAATCTTGAAATCTTGAAATCTTGAAATCTATCAGTACAATTTGCCCCCCTCTATAACTTGGCTTTAGAGTATTAAAGCTGTAAATTCAGAGTATGTCAACATGAGGTTACACTTTTAGTTGCACCACAGGATTGGAGATTAGGAGTGGTGGAATTAGGAGTGGTGGAGGAGGCGTGGAGGAGGAGTGGAGGAGGGGCGAGGGGGGATTGGAGGATACTCACTGAAACCATTGTACACACATCATCATATCTCATACACTACACACACATACACACAGGAATGATGTATGGTACAAAGACAAACATAAGTCCCCTGTCAAGCCATGGGCTCATTTGAAGTCCAATAGGATACTAGGCTAATGGAACCAGCAGCAGCATTAGCAGCACCACTAGAGCTAATGGAACCAGCAGCAGTAGCAGCACCAGAGCTAGTGGTGGTATCAATGGTGGTGGTGGTGGTGGTGGTAGTGGAATCAATGGAGGTGGTGATGGAGGTGGTGGTGATGGCATCAATGATGGTGGTGGTGGCGCTACCCCAGCTCACCCCAAGGGCACGGATGCGCTCAAAGGCTGCCACCGCACTAGCCCCAAAGTAGTTGCTGAAGGTTCCAGTGATCTGGGTGAGGGTCTTAGTGTCGGCTGACACGGGATAATCCGCATTAATCAAGTTTACACCAGCCCTGACGGCAGTGCTGGGGGCACTTTTCATGGCCTGAACAACACTTGCGCCAACACCATAGCTGGCCCAGTTGGGACGGGCCACAAACGCACGTGCGGAAGCCTTGGCAACGTTGCAGGCACCATACTGG
Organism: Chlamydomonas sp. ICE-L; assembly: GCA_013435795.1. Classification (NCBI taxonomy): domain Eukaryota; kingdom Viridiplantae; phylum Chlorophyta; class Chlorophyceae; order Chlamydomonadales; family Chlamydomonadaceae; genus Chlamydomonas; species Chlamydomonas sp. ICE-L. Next base: position 455,236 of record JACBWV010000347.1, on the reverse strand, counting down.
TCCAAGGGCACACAGCCACCGGAGGGGCACAGCAGGCGCATACTAGCCTACAGGGGGGGGAAAGGGCAGATGGGGGTCAGGCACTGAAGATGGAGGTACAAACCATAGAGGGTGAAAGAGGTAGGGGCTAAGAAGGGTAGAAGCTAGCACAACGATCATGTAGACAAAAGGCTAGGATTATGAGCACATTGAGGGCAACAAGCACATGCACACGGGATCAGAGCACTAGCACATACCTGGTTCAGGGTGGACCAGGCCTGCTTACTACCTCCATCACTGGCATAGTCAAGGGGACTGCTTTGCTTCACAAAGGCAACGTCACCATTACCCTCCATGAGGCAGCGCATGGCGCCAGCATAACCCTCATACAAAGAGTCAGAGCCACAACCAGCCTGCAGGTCAGGGGAGGGGAAAGGCACACACTTTTGAACAACCAACTTGCAAGAAGGGGCAAGGGAGAGTGCAGAGAAAGGGGCCATGGCAAATCAAAACAAGCACAAGTGCAGGCCAAGGGGTCTGATGTATCAAGTGTAGGGGTATCAGAAGGATGTATCTTTGGCCCCCCACTTGCGAAGGCAGGCATCATGTCACAACATTACATGGGCCTAAAAAAATCAATGGCACAGCCGCTACGTGCTACAGCCATCGCAGATGCCGCTGAAGCTTGCGTCATTTGAGGTAGGCTCACCACCTGGGGCACACACTGTGCTGAAGAAGGAAGCAACCTGGGGGAAGACAGAAAGATAGAGCATGGGTCATGTGCAAGGACTGGAAACAGGCAGACAGCGTTACAGAAGTATGACACAGCAAACAACCTTTCATGCGTGCTGTGCGTGCACAGTTTCCAGAGGAAATACATTCACTTGTCAACAACAGGGTAGACAGCAGGCTAACTCGCTCACCGTCTCAGCATCATCTTCTACATTGGCATTGCTGGAGACCACCGGCAAGACATTACTAGATGTCATGTAGGCCACAGGCAAAGTCCAGCCAGAGACCTTGCGGAAGCCAGTGTGGCAAGAGCGCTGGCCCTGCAGCAGCAAACAGGGGGGGGGGGGGGGTGGTGGGGGGGGGGGGGGGGGGGGGTCATTACGCAACAGGATTCGTGAATGGGCATGCTGCTGGAGGACAAGCAAGCAAGCACACAGGGCTCAGAACAGCAACGTCAGGAAGAGCAGGGAAAGACAGGTGCAATGCTAGTAAGTATGGCACTAGCGGCATGACGGCATCTTTCCCGAGTATATAGAAAATTCCGAAAAATGCAAAAGAAGGGTAGGTTAATTCCGCGACTGTCTAGCGATGGCCCGGGCTATTTGTTTTTGTGGGCGTTCTGTCGATAGATGCTTCGCATCCATTAGCCTAAGGCTAATCTTTCTCTCAAATGATCATGCAGTACCAACAATTCGCCTAAGATTCGGGAGCTGACGCGACCATCACTGCGTGTCGGGAGCTGACGCGATTCGCCCAAGATTCGAGAGCTGACGTGTGTCCCGCGAATAGATAAGAAAAAATACGATTAGCCTAACGGTTAATGGATGCGAAGCATCAATCAAAATACGACAAAATACGACAAAATACGATTCATTACACCTTTCTACTATCCGCGCAGGATGAGGACTGTTGGTTAGCGGAACGCCGCTATAACATGACTTTGCCTATGCCCTGCGCTACTCTCCCGATCCCGCTAGCTTTAGACAGGATTTTCTCTGCTTCCGGTGAAAAACCATGTAAAGCAGACCCTACACTTCTGATCCCATCCGCTACGCCTCCCTGTCCCAACATGTCCGCTATCCCCGCTGCGGCGTTAGACACCGGTATAGAGAACTGTCCCACCTTCCGTACGATATTCCCCCCAAAATCGGCTACCCTTCTCACTGCGGAGCCAAATGAGCCAATTGCGCGTCCAACTCCAGATTTGATTGAATCAAAAAGGCCCATATTATATAATGCTCCAGTCGTAGGGGAAAGGTCCTATCTCGTCTTTGTGTTCGTCCTTGATTGATAATTCCAGTTCTGACACGTGAGACGCGCTGGTGTAGAAGCTAAATTCGTCATTCACATTTTGATAAATGATCCCTGCAGGTAGACTTGTTGTGAAGTTATCTGGTGTCCCAGATGTTCTGTATTGTGAGCTGATGTATATTAATTGAGTTTTGACAACAATGGGCGCCATTATATAATTTCGTAGATAATAACTGATAGAATGAAATTTGGGAATCCAACATACAGATTTCCAGCGGCATCGTATACTGTTATATTTAATTGTTGATTTTTCAGAGACGGGATTAGCTTGTGACCTAGTGTATTGCTTGTAATTGTCTTAACAATGCTGTGGGTTTCCCCTCCTAAAAGCAGATTTGTTCTCTCTCCATTCACTGAATTATCAAAGGAGGTTTGAGCGAAGATGCCATTTGCGCTCATGCAGAATGGCCCTGTTTTACTTGCAGTGGTAAATGATTCAACAGCCAGCTGGTACCCCTTTTCATTGTATGGCAGGTCGCAATTTAACTTCAATTGGTAGTTCTGTGTTGATGTATTGTATGAGCTAAATAACGTTACTCTCTGCCAAGCCATTTATATTACTGTATATTTTTCATTTTCTACAGTGACCAAACCTTCCAAGACCTCGTTTGAAACCGATTTTTTCTGCTTATTCATATCTTTCCGTATAAGTTTTTTGTCCCTATACATGAGTGGTTTAGCAATATGTAGGGAAATGCAGGAATCTATTAAATATTCGGGCAGTCCGGGTGACAAGTCCAATACTGCTGCTTTCAGATACTTGTAATCATTGGTCTGTCTATATTCATTTGTGATAGCCGCCATTGTTTAACAATAATTCAGAAAAATAATTTTACTGTAAGCTGAGAATGATGTCGAAATTCTTTTTGAACCTTTGGCTTTTGTCTTGTGTAAAATCCATCACAAGTGCATCATGTTCGTTTCCCGTTGCGTGCAGATAGAGTGATTCAAACTTCTGTAGAGTGATAGAACTACTTACTTCTTCGTATAAATCCTCCAAGATCTTAGTGCTGGAAAACTTGAATAGCACAAAAAGACTTGTATTGGTTCGAATAGACTTAGGGATTGCTTTGAGATTCTGTGTGCATATCATTATGTTTATACCCAAATGTCTGTTCTTGAGAACCAAATTAGTCAAGGCTGATTTACCAACAGATTTAAATGCGCTACTGCCAACAAGGTCGTCTAATATGAGATATACCACACAACCGTTTGGGTACTTGCAGGTAGGTCGTTGGTATCCGGTTCTGTCAAGGAAATCGATTTCTTCATATGATAATCCGTCTATGTTGCCTTTCATAAACTTGGAATAAACAATCATCTGCCTGCTGCATTCTTCTGTATTTTCCTTTTCAAGTTTTATGTTTTCAATCACTTCTAAAAGTTTGGAGTCTGAATATTCTGAAATGATATCATTTGGATCAATTTTCAAGCAATTAAATACAGGGTTAGCATCATGTGTCGGGGAAATTACTATAACTCTCATATCTTGTTTGCCATTAAATCCATAAATCTCGTATTGTTTCAATAATTTGCAGAGACTGTACGTCTTCCCACTTCCCCTGGAGCCGACGAGGAGTGACACAAAATAATTACGTGGCAGAGCTGAATTTAGGGACTGTGGATACTTGTTTGCTTTGTATTGGAGTGGTTTATGACTGAAATTTGCTACTGCGTTCTCAACAATATTCATCACTAATTACATTGTAGAATATTAATCAAAATGGACATGTGTGACCAGGAAAGAGTGATTGGTAAGCGACTCGTTTGCCCTCGTTTAATATTTTTTCCCTAAGAAGTTGTACTGTATCTTCTTGAGTAAGTATTGGCCTAGCTTTGGTGACCTTCAGACGTTTTTCAATGTGTTTTGATATCTGTTGTACCTCTCCTTCTTCTTCTTCTGATTGAGAATCTGTTACCATCTGTTGATCTTCGTCTGAACTGTCTAGAGCAACAACCACATCCTTCTTCAGCTTTTTAAAGACAGTGTTTTTGCGACGTGTCATTTCTGCCGTTTTTTCTTGTTTTTGGACTTCTTTCTCTTGAATCTTCAGTTCTTTATCTTGTCGTGTAATCTCTCCTAATTCCCGCCTTTTTGCCCATGCTTTTTCTCTGGCGATAGCCAATGCTGCTTTCTGTTTCTTGGACATAATTCGTTTAGCTTTGACTGGTATCACTTCAGTGTTTTCTAATAGGTTGCTATCTTCTTCTATATTCTCCATATGTGATTTTACATTAGAAAAGATTAGAATTAATTAGAAAAATTAAATAGGTTTTACAAATAATTTATTGGAATTTGGGATATACTGGGAGAGTTCGGAGTATTTTGACTGCATTAGGCTTCCTTGGAATAGGTCTTCCCCAGAGAAGGTCTGATACATGTAAGGGTGTGCGTATTGTTCGTCTGCCAATAAAGTTTGTTGCTGGTTGATTGTACTGTGTTTTTTTCGGCCAGGACTCAATGCAGAGAGGTAACATATATTTGTCCATGTTATATATTACTTTGTGTAAATATATTTTGAACCCGTTTCGTCATTATCTAATTCTAGAAGACTGTTGTATTTCACGAATAAAAGTGAGTAATTTTTATATTATTATGTCCGTTTGAATAAAATGAAACATCATAATTGATATCTCCTTCATTCTCTATATCAATAGGCAGCCCGCAGGCCCATTGATAAGATGTAATAGTTGGGGGAAATCTCATAAATAATGTCCCGTCAACAGTGTGTCTCATGAGTTGTTCGATCGCACGATTTTCGTTATCGAATATGAAATCCAGGTATTCTATTGCTGTATCATAAGGAATAGGATGATTTGCGAGAGGTATATTGTTAATACTAAATCCTACATAAACTGGATTACTTGGAAGATGAATATCTTTTAATCCATGACTAAAGAAGTAACTCGTCCCATTATAATCTTGTGTAGATACCTTTTTATAATAATCATACTGTAAAAAAGTAGCCAAGACATATTCAATATCACGTGAACCAACAAAGATATTTGTTGTTTGATTTTCGGATTCATTGAGTTGAAATTGACTGGTGAAATTATCGAATTCAATTCTATCGGATACGTTGTCTTCTATTTCACTTTTGATAATGAGTGTTGGTTTTACAATTTCATATCCAACAGATATATTTTGTCTTAACAGCACCACAGCGTCTGCCCACTCAATAACAATTCTGATTTTGCCTTTAACAATACAGTCCTTAGTTCCTAGGATACCATGGAATTTATCAATCACGAACGGTATCCGATCTGTCTCTGCAACAATGTCGACTGCTTGATTATTCCCAAACATATTAGTTGAGGCTTGTGTCGAGTTGTGTACGTCCATCATCCTAGCCAAATGATTATACTCATTTATTGTTTGAATTAGGACATCATCAAAATATACTGAAAGAGTACTGATCGTACATCCAATCCCACGAGGCGCTACTCCTAGTGAATTCATTGAAAACATTATCTTCGCGCTGTTCAAATCCCAAATCCCTTCATTTATCTCGAATACGCATTGGCTTTTGGGGGAAAAAATAGTATCACCTATGGCCTCAAAACTGAACACCTTTGTTATATGTTTTGGTACAGGGTTCATTTATATTATTGTTAGATATGTTTTATATTTTGTTAGCAAAGCTAACCAAACAGTTAGAGTACTAATTCGAGTTGTCTACCAGCGCCTATCCTCAACATGGAACCACATTCGATGAAAACAAGGGCTGTTAGTGATTCGGCACCAGCTGCGCCACCTATGCTCTGCGTGTCAAATGACCTTATGCTTGAATTACCCCTGGTGTCCACGCCAGATAGGAAAGAATCATCGTTATGACAGAACTTGCAACTTAGGCAAAAAAAGTTGTCACGCCATTTAGCATAAGTGTCACAATAAGGATGTGAGCCTCCATCTGAGTTAGTTGTGGAGCACGCCGGTCTTCGGGTATTTTTCGATAACTTCATTTTACCTCAAAAACCCAGTAGGGGTCCTTCCGATAGTCCCTCCGCACGAATTATATCTCGGAGGATGTCCGGTAGATTTTCCCGTGCAATATCGTTGCAGCAGTACCGTGATTTGCCATGGATGATTCGCCTAAGATTCGGAGAGCTGACGCGACCATCACTGCGTGTCGGGAGCTGACGCGATTCGCCTAAGATTCGAGAGATGACGTGTGTCCCGCGAATAGATAAGAAAAAATACGACAAAATACGACTAAATACGACAAAATACGATTCGTTACACTTTGTTACACCTTTCTACTCTCCGCGCAGGATGCGACTGATATACCGGTTACCGTTCCGCCCCCGCTACTCGCATGACTGTTGGTTAGCGATTCGCCACCGCTGTTACTCAGCAAACCGTTTGGGCTTTCGCACGTTTCTTTTTGCTTTTGGTTCGTCCTTCTTATCAATAGCAGTAACAATCTCGTCATAGGAATTAAATGCCTTTGACCTTTGCATCCTTCTGATTTGATTGTCTTCTGTTTGCGGTTCCAGCCTATCTTTCACATATGTAACAATGTTCATTTCGCTTGGTCTGTATAGACGTTTGACTCCTTTGAGCTTGAATCTGTATCCTATATGTTCTTCAATGGTGTAAATCTCTGTGGAAAACGTGGCTTTCTCCTTTTCAAAGGTCTTCTTCTGTAACATTACACGCACTCTGTCCCCTACTTTCATGGTCACTTTGTCGTTCATCTTTTGATTTTTTTTGAATTGAGCTTCATATAGCTTTTGAGAATAATCGAGATCGTCATACACCTCGTTGGGCGAAGCATCTTTCAACCCAGAATGAGGGGAGTCGTTATACAGTTCAACGATTTTACCAAGTGCGTCTACCCATTTTTTAGTCTTGTTCTCTAGTGAGTATTTCTTTATCAGACCCTTCAGTGTCCTAGTAAATCTGTCAACGATTCCCAGCTTGTTCCCCATCGGAGTAATGTGGTCTTCTTTTGCAACGTCCGTATATACCTTTATATTTAGTTCTGTATTGAAAGACTCAAATATTGAAGATGCAAAAAAATTATCTCCTGATACACTGTTGATATTTTCGTCTACATCGCCTATAAATTCCTGATAGGCATCTAAAACGTCATCCATCTTACCGCTTTTCAGTGGGTAGCAATAAGATTTGCGAGAAATGATGTCTATGCACATAAGAATTTGGTTTATGTTATTATTTATCCTCTTGCTCGACAATGGCATAATTGCCACATCAATCTGGAATGATCTGGGTTGTGCAGTGATCTTGAATTTGAATTTAGTGTTTTGTGGTCTTTGGTAAATTTGTGTTAGCTCTCGTGGATTGAAGTAATCTTCGATGTCTCGTTTGGTAATCCCGTCGTCTTTTAATCTAGTAAATAGTTTTGCTTTGGACAGCAATTTTAGATTTGGATTAGCTTTCAAAATGGATTCAAGATTCATTATATATATTATGAATGTTTATGGAGGGGGAGGATCAATCAGTATTTTTTTGGTTCGCTCTGTTGCATTGCAGACAACACAGATGACAATTTGATTTTATATGTTGCAGGTCGTTGTCCTCTCTGTCTACAGTACATTGGTTTTTTGAATGTTTTTCAACTCCCATGTAGGATTGGCATTTCCTGCAAATTCTATTATTTTCCTTTTTATAAAGGTCTACGCACCAAATGGGCGTTCCTGCTTCCGAACGGATTTTTTATTTTACTGAAATCTTACGATAAATATTGTAAGATCGTTTTCGCAAATTAATTGGTTTTGCTTTTTTGGTGTATTTTACGAAAATATCTTACAATTTATTTGTAAGATCGTTTTCGCAAATTGATTGATTTTGCTTTTTTGGTGTATTTTACGAAAATATCTTACAATTTATTATGTAAGATTGTTTTGTTGCATTCCGGAGAAAGAGACTATTCCCTTCAATTTCAATTCTAACATTGATTTGCTCGTTTGGAGAGAGAGAAAGTTCCTTCGAAGTATTCCAATACAAAATCAATTGTAGAGGACAGTCAAGAGGAAGGTGAAAGCTGTTTACAAAGTCTTGAACGCATTGCTCATAATTATTTATCTCACAACTCACAACTCAACAGTTCGAAAGTACAACTTAGTACTTATGACAGGCTATCACGTTGTAGAAAGAGGGCCAATGCTAACTTGTTGGGTAACAACAGCGCCTGTACAATCGCTGCACTAGAATCTCCTCCTCCATGCCCCCATCCCCATCTTCCTCCTCCTCCATCTCCTCCTCCTTAGCAATGTCTACATTGTCTCCATCCGATTGCACAGCCTCTGCCTTGGTGTCCTTCTCAATGGATTGGCAGCTTGACCCCTTTGCATGACTCCTTGCTGTGCATTGATTGCCATGCCCAGCACCTTCTCTGGCAGCTTGACCCCTTTGCATGACCTGGCAGCTTGACCCCTTTGCATGACCCCTTGATGTGCATTGATTGACCCCCCTTGCCGGGCCCCCCCTTGCTGCGCATGCATGAAAGACTGTTTTGATAAGTCGGTAAGGCTTTGCTTCATGCCTTGCGCTTTCACCTCTTTTCATGCCTTGCGCTTTCACCTCCTTTCATGCCTTGCGCAAATTGCCTTTCGCATCCTGCATTGCTTTGCTGCGCATCCGCATTAGCACCGGGTGGCCCTGCATGGTCCCGAGTTGCACCTAATTCTCGCACCTTTTGCGCAATATATTTCACTGCTATGGGAATTCACTTCAGCTCTGTTCTCATGATCTGCTGCTTTGCCTTTCGCTTTCTGCATCGCCTTGCTGCGCATCTGCATTAGCACCGGGTGGTTGTGAATAACCCCCGAGTTGCTTCTAATTCTCGCAACCCTTTGCGCAATGCATTTCACTGTCACTGTCCTGCCTAGCACCTTCTCTGGTGGATGCTGGGCAGATAGCCAGGAGCACTGGCGCTCGGAGCACTGGATAGGTCTGCCTACCTGCATGGCGGTTACCCGCCTGCACCTGCCAGACCAGACCAGGACACGCGCCGGGCCAGCACCTGCGCCGGAGTACTGGCGAACAGCTCTGCACCCGCCTGCACCTTCCTGAGGCCTGCCTACCTGCATGATGGTTACCCGCTTGCACCTGCGTCAGAGTAATGGCGGACAGTACTGCATACCCATATGGCATGCATCCTTAGCTACCGTTCCAAGATTTCCATAGCGTCTGGTTTGGTTATGAATTGCATTGTAGTGGTAGACTGCAATTGTAGCCCAGACTTAGCTGCCTTGTGCCTGAGTTGACCAAGTTACTGCTTGCCAACAGGTTGCCTTGTTTATTGGTTAATCTTTGCTGGGAGTGTGGTCGGGTGTTTATGTTGTGATTGGTACTTTACATGACACTGACATATGGATCATGTACACCTGCAGTTCTTCTATTTTACTGTGTTCTTGCCCACCTCGGCCACCTACCTATTTACTAGGTTTGTTTTAGTGGCCCAGTACTGCAATAGGTAAAGCAAAGATGTGTAGTTGAGGCCTGCTTGACTTGCATAGCATGACTGATGAAATGTCACAGCCCAGAAGAATTTAGCCCTTTTGCCTGTTCCGTCTAGGCATTCGGTGGATCAAGTTTTCTTTGACAGGTTTTAGGATTGATTTTTTTATGATCGGGAGGACTGTGTGTATTCCGAGTTTGGTTTTCTCAATCATTCGCGCGTTGGGTTTGACAATGCTCCCGATTATGATCGGGAGGACTGTGGGTATTCTGAGTTTGTTTTTTCTCAATCATTCGCTCGTTGGGTTTGACAATGCTCCCGATTATGATCAAGAGGACTGTGGGTATTCTGAGTTTGATTTTTGTCAATCATTCGTTCGTTGGGTTTGACAATGATCCCGATTATGATAGGGAGGACTATGGGTATGCCGAGTACAAAAAAAAAAAAAAAAATGCCGAGTACATGTTTTCTGAATCATTCGCTCGTTAGGTTTAACAGTGCTCCCGATTATGATCGGGAGGACTGTGTGTATTCCGAATTTAGTTTTCTTAATCATTCGCTCGTTGGGTTTGACAATGCTCCCAATTATGATCGGGAGGACTCTGTGTATTCCGAATTTGGTTTTCTCAATCATTCGCTCGTTGGGTTTGTCAATGCTCCCGATTATGATCGGGAGGACTGTGGGTATTCTGAGTTTGGTATTTCTCAATCATTCGCTCGTTGGGTTTGACAATGCTCCCGATTATGATAGGGAGGACTATGGGTATGCCGAGTAAAAAAAAAAAAAAAAAAAAATGCCTAGTACATGTTTTCTGAATCATTCGCTCGTTAGGTTTGTAAGTGCTCCCGATTATGATCGGGAGGACTGTGTGTATTCCGAATTTGGTTTCTCAATCATTCGCTCGTTGGGTTTGACAATGCTCCCGATTATAATCGGGAGGACTCTGTGTATTCCGAATTTGGTTTTCTCAATCATTCGCTCGTTGGGTTTGTCAATGTTCCCGATTATGATCGGGAGGACTGTGGGTATTCTGAGTTTGGTTTTTCTCAATCATTCGCTCGTTAGGATTGACAATGCTCCCGATTATGATAGGGAGGACTATGGGTATGCCGAGTACAAAAAAAAATAAAAAAAAATGCCGAGTACATGTTTTCTGAATCATTCGCTCGTTGGGTTTGTCAGTGCTCCCGATTATGATCGGGAGGACGGTGTATATTCCGAATTTGGTTTCTCAATCATTTGCTCGTTGGGTTTGACAATGCTCCCGATTATGATCGGGAGGACTATGGGTATGCCGAGTACAAAAAAAAGAAAAAAAAAAAAAAAATGCCGTTTACATGTTTTCTGAATCATACGCTCGTTGGGTTTGACAATGCTCCCGATTATGATCGGGAGGACTGTGGGTATTCTGAGTTTGGTTATTCTCAATCATTCGTTCGTTGGGTCTGATAATGCTCCCGATTATGATCGGGAGGACTATGGGTATGCCGAGTAAAAAAAAAAAAAAAAAAAAAGCCAAGTACATGTTTTCTGAATCATTCGCTCGTTGGGTTTGTGAGTGCTCCCGATTATGATCGGGAAGACTGTGTGTATTCCGAATTTGGTTTTCACAATCATTCGCTCGTTGGGTTTGTCACTGCTCCCGATTATGATCGGGAGGACTCTGTGTATTCCGAATTTGGTTTTCTCAATCATTTGCTCGTTGTGTTCGACAATGCTCCTGATTATGATCGGGAGGACCGTGGGTATTCTGAGTTCGGTTTTTCTCAATCATTCGCTCGTTGGGTTTGACAATGCTCCCGATTATGATCGGGAGGACTATTGGTATGCCGAGTACAAAAAAAAAAAAAAAAAAAAAAATGCCGAGTACATGTTTTCTGAATCATTCGCTCGTTGGGTTTGTCAGTGCTTCCGATTATGATCGGGAGGACGGTGTGTATTCCGAATTAGGTTTTCTCAATCATTCGCTCGTTGGGTTTGACAATGCTCCCGATTATGATCGGGAGGACTATTGGTATGCCGAGCACATGTTTTCTGAATCATTCGCTCGTTGGGTTTGTCAGTGCTCCCGATTATGATCGGGAGAACTGTGTGTATTCCGAATTTGGTTTTCTCAATCATTCGCTCGTTGGGTTTGTCAATGCTCCCGATTATGATCGGGAGGACTGTGTGTAATCCGAATTTGGTTTTCTCAATCATTTGCTTGTTGGGTTTGACAATGCTCCCGATTATGATCGGGAGGACTATGGGTATTCTGAGTTTGGTTTTTCTCTATATCTGAATCTGATTTTGAATCTGAATCTGAATCTCAATCATTTGCTTTACCAACCTATTTGTCTTCCGCAGGGTCTACAATGACAGTACAGTGGAAGTTAAACTCCAATCGGACGGGAAGGATTTGGGATGCGGCGTCATGGACGAATGGACCAAGGAGCGCCAAGTGCCAATGAACATCGAAGTCGTTGTTGGTGGACCAGACTTCTATGTTACGGCTACGCACGCTCATTGGTTGAGGTTTCACGGCGAATGCAGGCATATGTGCGGAGCATTCTGGTCGACACTCACCCTTGCGGAAGTCAAGACAGCCCAGTTGCTTGAAGTCACTAGCATTCGGAGGCCCATGTCAGGAGCTGGGCTATAAGGAGATACCAATTTGAATACGATGACCTTACAAAGTTGTCGGCGATCTGTCCTCATCGTTGATTGTAGGAAGCTGACCTCGTCGCGCCTTTCCTGACTTCTTCGCGGAGGCTGTAGGAAATGTAAAGAGTGCAGAAGTTACGCAATATCCTATCGAAATTGAAAGCGGCAAGTGCGGTCAGCACACAATGGTTGTTTCGAACGGTGTACATCCCACCGCGTACGTAACATTCGAAATGTACCTGTCAGATTTGAAAATTTAACCTGAGCCACGGTGCAGCAGTACAGTCCGTTCGATTGCTCTCTTACCGGCGTCAGGTGAAGGCCCTTTTGGTGTACATCGAGGTGACGTCCTCTTGTCGCTAGGACCAAACTCCTCGAAATCGCTCATGAGCTTTCCTTCGCATGTCTCAACCCACGCCCTAGTTTCCTCAAGCTCTATGTCGGCGATAAATTCGCCCTCGCCGACCCTGACAGGCTTGCTGCGCATTGTCAACTACCAACCCAAGAGCCTGAATGTGAACTGGTATCCATGATAGGGCTCCTAACATGGGCCTCCGAATGCTAGTGACTTCAAGCAACTGGGCTGTCTTGACTTCCGCAAGGGTGAGTGTCGACCAGAATGCATCTGCTCCGCACATATGCCTGCATTCGCCGCGAAACCTCAACCAGTGAGCGTGCGTAGCCGTAACATAGAAGTCTGGTCCACCAACAACGACTTCGATGTTCATTGGCACTTGGCGCTCCTTGGTCCATTCGTCCATAACGCTGCATCCCAAATCCTTCCCGTCCGATTGGAGTTTTACTTCCACGGTACTGTCATTGTAGACCCTGCGAAAGACAAATAGGTTGGTAAAGCAAATGATTGAGATTCAGATTCAGATTCAAAATCAGATTCAGATATAGAGAAAAACCAAACTCAGAATACCCATAGTCCTCCCGATCATAATCGGGAGCATTGTCAAACCCAACGAACGAATGATTGAGAAAAACCAAACTCAGAATACCCATGGTCCTCCCGATCATAATCGGGAGCATTGACAAACCCAACGAGCGAATGATTGAGAAAACCAAATTCGGAATACACAGAGTCCTCCCGATCATAATCGGGAGCATTGACAAACCCAACGAGCGAATGATTGATAAAACCAAATTCGGAATACACAGAGTCCTCCCGATCATAATCGGGAGCAGTGACAAACCCAACGAGCGAATGATTCAGGAAACATGTACTCGGCATTTTTTTTTTTTTTTTTTTTGTACTCGGCATACCCATAGTCCTCCCGATCATAATCGGGAGCATTATCAAACCCAACGAGCGAATGATTGAGAAAAACCGAACTCAGAATACCCACGGTCCTCCCGATCATAATCAGGAGCATTGACAAACCCAACAAGCGAATGATTGAGAAAACCAAATTCGGAATACACATAGTCCTCCCGATCATAATCGGGAGCTTTGTCAAACCCAACGAGCGAATGATTGAGAAAACCAAATTCGGAATACACACATTCCTCCCGACTATAATCGGGAGCAGTGACAAACCCAACGAGCGAATGATTAAGAAAACCAAATTTGGAATACACAGAGTCCTCCCGATCATAATCGGGAGCACTGTCAAACCCAACGAGCGAATGATTGATAAAACCAAATTCGGAATACACACAGTCCTCCCGATCATAATCGGGAGCACTGACAAACCCAACGAGCGAATTATTCAGAAAACCAAATTGGAATACACAGAGTCCTCCCGATCATAATCGGGAGCATTGTCAAACCCAACGAACAATGATTGAGAAAACCAAATTCGAAATACACAGAGTCCTCCTGATCATAATCGGGAGCATTGAAAAACCCAACGAGCGAATGATTGAGAAAACCAAATTCGGAATACACAGAGTCCTCCCGATCATAATCGGGAGCATTGACAAACCCAACGAGCGAATGATTGAGAAAACCAAATTCGGAATACACACAGTCCTCCCGATCATAATCGAGAGCACTGACAAACCTAACGAGCAAATGATTCAGAAAACATGTACTCAGCAATTTTTTTTTTTTTTTTGTACTCGGCATACCCATAGTCCTCCCTATCATAATCGGGAGCATTTTCACACCCAACGAACGAATGATTGAGAAAAACCAAACTCAGAATACCCACAGTCCTCTTGATCATAATCGGGAGCATTGTCAAACCCAACGAGCGAATGATTGAGAAAAACAAACTCAGAATACCCACAGTCCTCCGATCATAATCGGGAGCATTGTCAAACCCAACGAGCGAATGATTGAGAAAACCAAACTCGAAATACACACAATTCTCCCGATTATAATCGGGAGCATTGACAAACCCAACGACCCTATTCGCTTGAAGTCACCTACTACACTGCTAGCTGCCAGGCAGATGCCTGGTCACCAGCTGCTAGAGTGGGTGTCGGACCTAAGCCCCGCACCGTTACTGATACAGCTATAGGCTGTATCATAACATTCCCCCCAATCCCTGGTATTCTGGTACCCAGAATTCCTGGGATTCCACAACACAAGTCATAAGGAGTAAGCCAGACAAATATTCCCGTGGAGAAGAAAAGTAGGGGGAAAGCAATCCTAAAACCAGTCAAGGCGTAGGTATGACATCTGTGAAAAACTGTCTGAACAGTATCCAAAGCTCTTCTTGCACGTATCCGCTGATGCAATGGACAACAAGAAGACTGATCTTCCTAAGTCACGCCACTTCTCACATACAAAGAAGACTGCAGGAGGTGATCTTCTAAAGACACGCATCATGTGTGAGTACAAATACAGCGCACGTAGGACATGTCCTCCCGATCATAATCGGGAGCATACACAGTATTTAAAACTTGAAATGATTACTTAACAAAATAATGCTAATATTCTGACTTCATGTTTCCTTCTATGTTAACTCAGGATTATTCTCCCAGGGAAGAGGCTTCATTGATTATTGGGCTTTGCCATTCTACTCGCAGTCCATCAATCTGACTATATCATGCTTCCAACATTTCTTCAACCGGGTCCTTGAAGAAGAGGGGCAGCTTCCACCGTATTGCTTCTTGCAAATGGACAACGCGGCAAAGGACAACAAGAACGCTTTCATGTTCGCATACTTGTCCTTGCTGGTTGAGATGAACTGGTTTGAGGAGGTGTACGTCCATTTCCTCCCTCCCGGACACACACATAGCAATCTTGACCAAAAGTACTCTGTGATCTCGCAAGGGTTAAAGAACATGGAAGTGTACACCCTGGACCATCTGATGGGCATTGTTGGTAACTTATTCAAGACAATGGGCCCTTACACAAGGCAAGACGTCGTGACCTCGATAGGGGACTTCTCCGCTGTCCTCCTAGACAACGTTTACAAGTTGTTCGGACATGGCACTAGCACCGTCAAAGGAGTTAATCGCCGTTTACACGCATTCAAGATAACGAAAGGTCCCAACGGGAGAGTCGGTAAGAATACTTGATATACTGATATTTACAAATTAAATGCTACCGTGCGTGTATGTACTGTCTGCACAATGCTCCCGATTATGCTCGGGAGGAATATGGGTGTGCCATGTCCTCATTGATTTACATGTACAGTCTTCAATAGAAACTAAATGATACAAAGGAAGTTGTACCTAGGACCTAGGATGTATTATCCAAGGGATGCTCCCGAGTATAGTCGGGAGGAATATGGGTGTCCTAAATGATTCACTAATATACAATACATGTTTGCACACCAACAATTGCAGGGGTCTATTACAAGGAGTATGACGAGTCAGGATCTTGGAGAGGACAGTGGGACAATGACGCTGAACCTATTTACGTCCTCCAAGGCTTCCCACTGGTGGACACCATAACAGTATTTAAGGAAGCCCCCAAGATCAAGATTGAAGAGCTCGAGAATATCGAGGCAAACTGGGCGGCTGTCTGGAAGACTATTCATAACGAGAAGCCCGGAGGTGACGTCCTTGCAAGGCCACATGGCCGATGGTCCTGTATAAACCGCCGGTGACGACCGTGCAGGACCCGTAGCTGATGTCCGTGTACGACACGCAGCGGAGGACCTTCTGGTTCTAGAACCAGCAGCCGATGACCAGCAGCCGATGGATGAACCAGCAGCCGATGGCCCATCCCATGCCCAGTCCTTCAAACATATTGCCGAGATGCTTCGTGAAACTTGGGAAGCGAGCAATAAGTGGTGGACTGATTTCTTCAAAGTTGAGAAGAGTTATTGGAGCACTCAACCAGATGATGCTGTGACTGGGGAGTACCCGAAAGACCAACATTTTGTCGACTTCCCATCGGAGTTGTCAGCAACCAGTCGTGTTCTGACACAGTCTGAGAAATCAATGGCCAAGCGCTTGATAGCAGCATTGGATGACTTGTCCATGGATGTGTCAGACCTTTTACCTGCAAGTAACGAGATTGCCAAGACTATGAAGGTTGCACACACTTTGGAGACTAATATGGAAAGGCCAGAGGAGGAGGATGTGTTGTACTTATATTCTTCACAAGGGACGAAGCCGGATAGAAGAATAGCCTACGAGCCCACTACTGATTTGGTTGTTGGTCATGTCGCTGTGGTCAAGGTACAAATGGATGACTCTAGCGGATTGAGAGGATGGGACGTGGTGGAGGTCAAATCACTACCAGTGAATGGAGAAGTGGAATGTGTGTATTTAAAGCCCTTGTACTCTGGGGCTCAGAAGTTGGTGTACACTGAAACACAATACCCAACTTGGCCAGAAGATTGGATGGACCACAAGCTTGTGCCTATTACCGTGGGGGTTAGGAGAAAAGCAACATGGACGGGCGATATTCTCATTGACGCATTTCAATTTAGCTGCGAACCCACCAAGGGTATGAAGATCCAGAGAAAGTACCACACAAGCATGCTCCTAGCTTGTCAATCCATTGAGAAGGACACCAGGGCAGAGGCTGTGCAATCGGATGGAGACAATGCAGACATTGCTGAGGAGGAGGAGATGGAGGAGGAGGAAGATGGGGATGGGGACATGGAGGAGGAGAAGGAGGAGGAAGAGGAGGACGAGGAGGGGGGGGAGGAGGAGGAGTAAGATGTTTGACACATAGCCGTTTTTTACTAAATTAGAAAAATTAAATGAATTATACTTACGATTTTTATTGTAAGATGTAAAAGCTGAATTCTGCCTGCCGCCTTATAACCGTCCGCTTTCCCTTTATTTCTTACAATTATAATTGTAAGACACGAATTGATGTTAACACCTTTTGTTACAAAATATGGCATTTCAACGTTGTAACATTCGCAATCTGTACGTTTCTCCGTCTTTCAAGCTCATTTCAAGCATATTTTGTCAAAATTGACTACAATCTTACGTTTTTTATCGTAAGATTGCATTTGAAAAGCATCAAAAGACCCCCAAAAAGTGATTGTAAGATTGGAAATCCGTTCGGAAGCAGGAACGCCCATTACCAATCAATAGTGATGTAATTGTTGCAAGGCACGAAGTTTTTGTCTCGTTTTCTGTCTTGTTTCTTGTAGCCGCAAATCTTCCCGTTGAAGAACTCTATCAAGTTCAAATCCTTCAAGTTAAAGTCCAGGAAATACACGTCAGATAGCCTGACACACCTTGAGACGGCGCAGTAGGCCCAGCGGATGTCTGTTATAATTCTCATGTCGCAAATGACAAATTTCTCATCAATACAAGCACCTTGTTCCGAATGGCAAGTGTTGGCGTGTGATAGTTTGAAATGTTCGACAATCATGTCATGGGGGATATCGACTCTAAGTTCTTTGTCTTGAACATCTTGCAAAGTGAAATGTTTATTGGTTTGTCCAACAATAGTGTATCTGTAATTGGGTCGCATTTTTATCTTATTGCTCTTGATCTTAGGCGAATCCTTGGTCTTGGGAGAATTCTTTACCACTCTGTTTATTGTTGTCTTGCAGATCAGTTCCTGATTGTAGTGATATTTGATTCCATTGTCCAGTGTCTTGAGCTTATCAGCTTTCTCTATCTTTTTCTTGTCAATCAGACTGTCTAGATATTTGTTGACACTATTAGAACTGGTATCTCGATGTGTGATCGCTTTATTAATACCCAGTTCTTTGAGGTCTATCAATGATTTCAATATCTTTTTTGGGAAATGCTTCAAGATAGTTTTATAAACACCCAAACCAGAATGAAATAGGTCATTGAAAAATTCAAGCATTTTCAATTTATCTTCATCTGTTTCCAATCGATGATTCTGTGTTAGCGTCATTGTCCATTTGAACATTTTGGTGATATACCCTGTCTTTTCATCAGTGCTTACGTCATCTCCAATGGATTCCAGTTGATGAGAGTCTCCGTTAGCCAGTATGTATAGTTTTTTATTCTGCATAAACTTGTACACGTCAACCAGGTTGCGTCTTGTTAGCAACATTATTTCCTCAAATATGACGCATTTAATTCCTTCCATCGAATGACAACCGAGTGTTTTATTCCCATTATGATCAAATCCCATGAGGCTGTGAAGTGTGCATGCGTTGATACCAGTGTTTTCTTGAGAGCTTCTCTAACTTGTGAATTCCAGGGAGCTACAACGAGTATTTGGTGTGGTTCAAAATTCTTTAATGCATCTACGATTGTAGTGTAAGACTTTCCACAACCAGCTAGACCGTTCACAAATGTTCTATTTTTTACCTCTTTTGTGATTGTTGGATTTACACGGGATTGTAATATATATTCGTCTAGATTGGTTGAAGGTATTGTTTGATCTCCTTTGTAATGAGTTTACTAACGTCTATTTGTTGTGTATTTTGATTCTCTGTTATTGAGTTATTATGTGGGCGAAATATTAACCAATAGGATGATTTGGTGGCATTGATTTGTTCTCCCATTTCAATTGACCCAGTCCGTCTCCAATACGGCGCTCAATGCAACTGAAATCGTTTCCTTCTTTCAAAACATATACAGCATCGGTTTTGACGGCTTTAACCTCAATGTTCGATTTAGCCAATGTTTCTATCAGTTCGTTTACTTGAAATCTTGCCCGATTGATAATAGCTATTCTCATTGGTAAAAATCCGCTTGTTAGTTCTGTTTTTTCCGTTAAATTCACAATGTGTAAATCTTCGGATAGTGAGATCACACAAGATGACTTGCCGCTTTTTCTTTTTTTTAGCAAGTAATTACAAGCGTCATCTTTTTTTGTGAATACAGCCGATTGTCTTTTGGTATTGTATTTCTTTCCCAACAATCCAGACAACTTGTTGGGTATACCCTTTCGAAGTTTTAATGGGATATCTTCGTATTGTTCATCAAAACACGATGCCACTATGTCTCCCAATTCTTCGCATTTTACTCATAGAACTTCTAAATATGACAATACGCTATATTCGACGTTCATTGATTCCAGTTTGTAACAATTCGTATCCGTATATGAGCATATGTTCTTTGCTGTAAATTTTGTGTCTTTTAGTTTATTTTCACAACATACAAGAACTTACTGTTGATAGGTCTGTTTTCATTGGCTTGGAATGTATCCCATAGATGGACAATTGGAAAACCCAATGTTTTCAAAATATATATCAAGATTGAAGCATAGTGTTTGTTAAAATCTATTCCTACGTATTCATCGCGCATGCGAAGATAGAGATCTTCGTCAACAAGTTTACCATTAGGGATAGACTCCGAATACCAGTTAAATACATTTGCAACTAGAGGGTTGTACGTGGAGAGGTACTTTTTGTTGAGGATAGATTTCACGACAGTTGATTCTAGTATGATCAACTTTTTATAAATATCTATGTCATCAATCCCACAATCTATGCATCCGTCTATCTTAACGGCGGATTGAATCGAAATCTTAACAGATTCCAAGTGATTCAAATATATGCCAGTGATTGTCGAGCCTCCTTGCGTGGTAATTGCTGGGGTCACACCTTCGATACACACTAATTGTTCAAGAATAAGTGCCAAGTTCCCATTATAAATGATTTCAATATTTTTATTTTTGGCAAGGATTTGGTCCTTGATTAATGGAAATATCTCCTCTACAGAACTTGCTACTGCAATAGGGTATGTCTTTTTTCCCTTCTCATTTGGTAACTTGAATTCAGACGATGGATGTTCCAATACAGTGTCATGCGATGACTGACGCATTGAATCTTTTTTTTGTCAATGATAGAGAGATGCCCGTCCGTTCCAGTAGATCGTTTTAGTTATGGTTTCAATAGCAGGATGTTAATTTTTTCTGGTGTACATCCTGCCCGATATTGGTTCTCATTGTCGTATATAATGCATCCAAATTGTTTTTATCAAACCTTTGAGAAATAGTTCTTATTGACAACGTCTTTCATGTGTGTTCGGTGTAGTCTTTGTTGAAAAATCTTGTACAAATGATCTGCTCATCTGTTGGCCTGGGATCACAGACCAGATTTGTATAATGCTTGTCATACGATTCTTCAAATGATTGTAGAATAACCTGGAAGGCGACATGTATTGGGTGGGAGATCTAATAGCATGGATTGTTTGATGAACCTCGTAGTGTGCGTCCCTTCAACGTCAAATATCCCGTTTCAAAGTATTTTGTTATCCCAACACATTGGAGCAGTGTTTTGTCAATTCTGGGTTTGAAGGGAATTATGATGTCTTGTGTGCTTGATTCGATCGTTGAATAAATTTGAATACAATTGTATGTATGTAAAAGATGTCTAACATGTATTTCGCAGCATCGGATCATCGTAAGAGTGTCAAATGGGTGAATGAAGTCATTATAATCAGGAAACATGGAGCGGCCGGAGAGTGTGAGAAGGTCATAGACGAGTGAGGAAAGAAGCCGCGAGTCGTCAAGCAAGAAGCCGACGGAAAGTCGACGGGACCAAGCGAGAAGGAGGGTCAGAGCTCGCAATGGATCGGGTTTGGCCGGGCGTGGGGGTGTGTTTTGCGGCTGTTCCGCCACACTAAAACAACGAGCATACAGGCAGCGGAACCACCGATGTTCGTCGTGAGGTACCGTCGGTTAAAAACCGTCCTGCGCTGCAAAAGAGCGGCCGTTAGTCAGTAGCTTCGTGTCTGTTCGTTTTGTAACGACCGGTTTTTGCTGCGGCGGGTCAGGATATTGGGTGTACCTATCCACAGCATTATGAGACTCTCACTGGGAGGCTGCGTGACCCTGTCGACACAGACTTTTTAGTAATCCGCGTGGAGGTTCTCTGTTACCAAATTATTTTTTATACCATTTGCAAGTTGTATTTGAATGCCATTATAATTCGTTTAACATATTAATATGTTTACTCATCTCTTAAGGTCTTAACTTAAATACCTAAAAAAACTAATGTTGCTTATATAATATAAAATATTATATAATGAAAAGACTCATACTGCGGACAGGTTCGTACAATAAAACCTTTTTTTTTTTTTTTTTTTGCATAATAGTGTCTGTGGCGTTCATTTCGTTTTTCGCGAAATCAGGATCATGTTGGTACCTGTTTCCTGTATATGCCTTGTTCCCTCTCACTATATGCCTCATCTGTTTGAATACCGTTTACAGTTGCAAGTCTGGCGAGATTATTACATGAGCACGCTATGCAGGGTTTCTTTCCTTTTTCTCTTGTGGATTTCATTAGACTACGGTGTGAACTTTGTGCAAGGATCGCTCACTTATACTGTATAGCTATAATATGATCAGGTTCTTAAGTTCTTTTTGGTTTTCAATAAGCTTACTTCTGCATTCACTAATTTAAACAGAAGCACTCAATTGTTGCGACAGCTGCCAAATCAAGTGTGGAACAAGTCCGGAAAGAATTAATTTACTGTTAATTATTTCATTACTGTCTTACCAAACAGATGGGGAGGCTACACATTCTTGGAATCCTTGAGGCGTACCAAGCCATAATAGGACAGATCTGGGGCATTTTTAAAAGCGTATTTTACAGGCATTAATTGTTAATTTATTTAACGCTTATTGTGGGTCGACATATCCTATATGATTTTGCAGTCGACGATCTGAGTTCCAGATATGCACCATTAGTAGATTATATATAACATACGGGGATCATTACATTAGGAGGTATGGTATATAACTCTCTACAAAAAGCTTTTTACTAATTCTTAGTCGATTATTATTTGGTCTTGAAATGTTCTGCGCATTTTGCTAGCAGACCCTTGATCATGGAATTCTACTTTGGGAAATGACTCTTGATCAATAAGCTGGTGTCTAAGCTTTCTCGTTTTGTATATCGATTACCGTGGCTTGAGAACATTACACCAGTTCGACAGCTGGTCCCAATATAACTTGCAGAGATTACAGGACGATTAGTTACTGAATCATAATTACCATTCGACTATATACAGTGGGTTCCCTGTCAATGCTGCCCAAGGTTCCCATTAATTAAATAACGTGGCGGGTTTCCCTGTCTATGACCTTCCCAGGTACCATTAAATAACGTTGTGCCGACCGAGTAATGATGTTACTGTTTGTGCATTAAAAGTCGGGAAAAAGTCCTGATAGTGATTGAGTATTTTGTTCCGTGTTTTTTTAAAACAGGTTTGGGAGGGCTGAAAGTGCCGAATATGCCATGAAAAATAAAGAAGGTTTGTTTGGTTCAAATCGTATATGTCACAGAAAAACCAGCTAGTGGATTATTGACGAACCGTCTTATACAATAATTGTGGAACATGTATCATGCCATTCAGTTCTAGGCGATATGTCTGGTACTAGTTTAACAATTACAAATTTTACGTTATTATGAAATTATCATCGTGTTTGTAACAAACCACCACTAATCGCATTACGTGTTTTAAAAACGAAAAATTCCACCTTGAAAATCCTGGGTTGTTGTTAGGCTTGAAGTTTTTATACGGGAAGTAGGAATGCTATAGTCGTGCATATTCAGTCGTAAACAAATCCGTCATATCGCGGGTAAATGCCATCCCATGTTCACCGGACAATGTACATATTTGATATCAGTAAATGATATTTGTCGTGCACTGCCTATCTAGCCTCAGATTCTGGCCTGAAACCCATAGAGGATTTTCGACTATTTTGTTGAATGTATTTTATTCCAACTGTTCCGATTATTAACACCGTTTTCACTATCCATGTATTACCTACTGATGCTGTTGAGGCTGCCCCACGGAGTGAATGGTTTATATTGAACGATTATAATCAGAATCAAATAACACAGGTTTGGATTTTGAAGGTCATTATTGATCCGGACAAAAAAGCGTAGGTTTTGTGAGATCGTATACTTTCCATTCAAACGATTGAGATTTGTGAAAATTGGATACAGTTAAATTCGAACAAAACCGCAAATCAGTGTTAATATCCCCAGAACGTCGAGCGGTAGCAGGACTACAAGAAAATTCCTAGGTGTCCACGTTACGTAAAGCTTAAGAATACCCATGAATCTGGTATGATTGTTGTAAATCATCTGTTCCATTTCGTCGGCCAGTAATGTTACGTTGATTATTATTATAACATATCGATGTCAGAATGTTATATAAAGTTGTAATTTTCCTCTTATTCTATTTTTTAAATTCGAAAATAATTAACACATTTTATGTGTTTCCTGTATAGTAATGTCCCCAATTGTATTCGAGGTAGGTAGAGCGGTTCTTACCACCTGATATAGAAACCCCGGTAACAGGAAATGCACACGAAACATGTAGATACAATACATAGATACAAATACATACAATGCATGTAACGGATTATTAGTCGTGAGAATCCAATTCGAGCTTTATGTTAGAGTCATCAAATTTGTTAAAGGCTACAGTAGGACACTTGATGTTGTTCTTTGAAATTGCATGCGTGATGTATTCCCAATTATTCCGACTATTTAATTTTGTTATTGCGCTTCCACGGTGTCCTATTATTTTTGTTCTATAGTAGTCCACGTCAAAACATAGACCCTCTGTTTGACTGGCAAACACACATAGGCTGCCGATATGCACATTGTCTTTTCTCTACTCTCTCCTTAATTCCCTCTTCCCCTTCTTCTTTTTCCCTATCCCTTCACCTCCTTTTTTTTCCGCCCCCCCTCCTATTTTCCTTCTCCTTCCTTTCTCCCCCTTTACCTTTTTTA